>OENT01000541.1:0-100919 GCA_900239685.1 Rotaria macrura
TTACCAAAAAAATATTTAAAGGTCATATTCGTGATCAGCTCATCGAGCTCTATCCAACCATGTAAAAATATTAGGGTCAAAAAATTTGCTCGACTTTTGACCTGGGAGCACCTTATATATTAGAAAAATTGGAAAATATTTCAAGAGCAAATGTGTTTTTTTCTTATTAGAAATAAATTGCCGTGTCGCTTTACTTATCGAAAGTTAGTGAACTTGGTTTTATCAAAAATATTGACAGAAAACAAGGAGTAACCGAAGATATTTTTCAAAATAAACTTTCAAATAATTATTCATCATGAACATCATTAACAATGCTGTTTTCAAATAAATCAGAATCTTTTCAATAGTTTCATGCTCGATTAAAATGTCGGAGCTTGATGAGTAGATGTTTCAATCGTCAAGGAGCAAATTTTCAACAAGAGTTCATTGGAAGGATGTTAGACTAATTTTTTTTATAATTAGAATATATCAACGACTAGGATCTCAATATATTGTTACTCAGAACACAATTGTTGACGTAAAACAAGTTAGATATTTTGTACTTTTGATTCATGGTTTTTTGTTGTACTACGGCCGATTAGTGTCAAAACACTAAGGTTATAAAAATATCTGTCGTAATTATTTTTTTAATGTTTTATTCAATCGACCAAGATAAAAGACAAGGACAACAATGAAGACATAATAGTGATAACAATAAGTGAATTTCGTATAGTGTCAACGTACATAAAACAAAGCCATATATAGAGAATGTGATTCATTATCGAAAAAGACACCACATATATAAAACAGAATAGACAAATAAAGATACTTGTTTATTCTCTTTGTTCATATTGAGTGAATAATGACAGTTAGAAGACCCAAGATTGAAGTAAAACACAAAAGAATTAAACGATTATATCACATTTAGTGATGATAACAGTATTAATAATCATAAATACTAATGACCTCATTTTTTACTATTCAAAAGTTGAGTTAATTCCAAACGTTGTTCATCGTTCAATTGTTCGATTATATCTGATATAAGATCAGAATGCATTTGAAATAGTCTTCAAAGTGACGGTAAAAAAAAAGGTACATATTGCGTCAAGTCAATTTTTTTAAGAAAACCTACCGGCGAATATCTTGAATTGCATATTGTTTTTGTTGATTTCTAATTCGATCGTGAATCAACGAAGAACTATGAAATTGTTCTAGCCATTCAAACACCATTTTATCTTTCGTCCATTGCAGACTCTAGAATATACAAATATCAGTAAAATAAAAAAAGAATAACGATCCAAACCGAAAAGTTTCGAAATCATGTGTTTCGAGTTTTTCTTCGTGTCAGTATTAGGGAGAATAACTCAAAAAAAAATTCGTTTTCCCTCAAGCAAGAATTTCTTTGTTCATATTTTTAGCATAGAAAAATACATCTACAAATAACTCCATGTTACTGGTAGAGAACGCATTTACAAGAAAGAACAAAGATTCAATGTCTAGATACTGAAGAGAGAGAGAGAGATAAGCAGAAAGAGCGATGCAAATGATTCATTTTCATCTTAAATGTACCGTCAAAAAATGCAATCCTATGGACTGTGCTAATGGTGATCACTAACAGAATCTGGAATGGAAAGAAGAAAACCGTGATTCGAGTTTATGTCAACTTCAAATTTCAGGCATTAAATGTTCTTCTTTACATGTATCCTACTCCTTATTCCGTGTCAGTGCTATGCTTTTCTATTGACATACTGTACAGTTTTGACCGACAACCACTGTGAAACGATTTACTTTGATAATGTTTGCTCGATATATCAAGATTAATCTACTTTATTTACAGAATCAAATAGTTAGAATGAATTATTCATCAAGACTCAAAACATTTTCGCTACTATTTTTATTTCCAGTGAACTCTCGTACATTAACTTGTTTATCTTCATAGAACCATTGTTGAAGATAACTAAATGCATCATTGTAATCTAACAGAGGATTGGCAGACACAATTGTTTTTATTGCTTGATCTTCTTCTAAACGACGTTTTAAACGCCAATAAAAAAATTCACGACTTGTTCGCCAATCAAGAATATCCTTTGAAGAAACAACGAAAAGTCAGTCACGATAATTTGTTGTGTTCTGTTCAATTAACTTACTCGAATAACACCTTTTTCTAACATTCTACCAGCAGTATCATGCAAATCACAAAACATCACAGCAGCCTGCTGATATACAGGCAATAAATGTTTTTCTCGCTCAACTAATTGTCTTTCTAGATCTTCTTTCATGACACTGGTTGTTGCTGCACATAAACTTAGACTTGTTATTAAATCACGAGAAACACTATCAAGTCGATGTATTGTACGTATAAGATCTTTGGTACGATATTTTATTTCCACAGTACCCTCAGGTTCGAGTACACCTCCACGACTCATACGATCAGCATACATTTCCATGCAGCGTAAATTAATCGTTGGATCAACAACTACCCAAGCTCCACCACGTAATTCACCGTATGGTGGAATATAAATAAATACCGGTTGATCATAGGTTCGTAAAGCATCGACAATGTAAGCACCGAATTTAATTATTTGATCGTACATGTCTTTCATACCGCCACTAAAACCACGCCAGTTAGCAAATATCATTAATGGTAAATTTTCACGTTTGAAATCATTAATAGCTTGTGCTGTTTTAAATGCTGAATCGGGAAACCAAACTTGACCAGCTTGTTGAATCGTACGTGCATCGGAATCGAAATTAGCTGGATCAGCTGGTTGTTCTAATTCAACTGTACGTGTTTCAACAGCAATAACACCCATGGCTTTAAAGATAGATTATTTCAAAGAAAGAAACGTTATCATGGAACTGTCATTCTTTTTTCTGAAATCGCTACTTACGAATTCCACCAAGACGAGCTCGACCACAAATCACAGTCTTCGCCCAACCTTTCATTATTTCAATGAATGAATCTCGATCGAAAAAGCCTGATTGAAATGTGGACGTATTTGATACGTCACTATCATTATTACTGTTGGCTTGTTGTTGCGAACAAGGAACGTAGCCTCCTTGTATCATATCTCTTGGGTCGTACGGTGTTGATGTTGGCATAAAATCAATGAGACGACTGATTGGATCATACGATTCAGATAACACGGGTGGTAAATGAAGCATGGTTTCCGGCATATAAGAAAGCCATCGAAGTATCAATAAACATCCATCGAAATCATCTTTAACAACATCGTGCGTCACACCGTTGTTGTACATAATCTGTGTACCACCTAATTGATTATTACTATTGTAAACTTCTCTTCCAAGAACTTTATTAAGAGCAGCAGCACCAGTTAGTATTATATGAGAATTTTCAACTTGTATTACACGAGAACCTAGTCGAACAAGATAAGCACCAATACCAACTGCTCGACATGTGACTAAGCTAATTGTTGGCTAAAAAGAATTGCAAATTAAAAAAAAATACGTATGAAGTAATCGTAATTTTTCGATACGTTCGAAATTAAATTGACATTACAATTAAAGATATAGTTCTGTTGCCTGATCCAATCCATATGTTTCATGAATGGCATATTGTTCGAAATGTCCCGTACTAAATTTTTACACTATACTGTGTACTATGGTTGACTCTATGAAGTTCATGATAGTAATAAAACCATACTCTTTGGAACTTTTAGATTATTGTCTCATTTCTCATACTGATTTATTCGAAATACGGTACTTATCTATTTTCATACCAAACAAGATCAGTTTGTAAAACTTCTGTCGTCTGTCGACACATTGACAAGAAATGAGAATATGCATAAGCAAACCGTCGAGTAGCGCACAAATCCATGAAAATAAAAAAACACTTCTTTTGCATTGTTTGTGCTTTGTACGAACAAAGAGAAATAGTCAGAGAGATCGGGATACATACAATATGTGAAGAGATGACTGTACACTCCAGTAGAGTCGCATGTAGGTAATTCCATCTTCTATTTTAAACTTCGCTTGGGAAACAAGTATAGAGTTAAACAGAAACTAGACGTAGCTACTGTTCTACGCTCTACCAATGAAGTTTATAACTATCTCAATTCATACGTTGTAAAATATCGAAGCAATTTTCACTAGTTCCCTTTTCGTGAGATTAAAATCATAAGATTCATCGTAAAACGAATACTTACAATGAGATTATATGCACATGAGGTTTCACCAGCAATCATACCTGAACCACGTAAATTTTCTACGCCTAAATTATTCTCTTTTCCGATAATATCAATAATTTTGTGTCTGACTTCACCATTGTCGTCTACGATGGTTTCAGTTCGTACACAATTCAAATGCGCTATACGTGAATAATCATCTGACGATAAATATAAATATTGTATGCCTTTGTCAATATCTTTTGGGTCATTCCAGGCAACACGATAAAGAAATTTGAGTTCTTCAGCAAGACCGATACGTGCTCCACTATTTGCTGATATATAAATGCGTGGTACACGTTCTAAACGTGCTAATTCGGATGCACGTTGAAACAATAAATCTTCTTCCATACCAAAGGAACCGATTTTATGTGTTATATCATTGGCAATAACAATTATTGTACGACCATTTGGACACTCAGGTGTTTTCATTTGAATACGCCATGCAACAATACCACAATCATTTTCTGCTGGAGAACGTGTACGTGTTACAATACCACATCGTCTAAGATAGTCATTTGATTGACTAGCATCCAATGGAGATGATTTTTGAGTATTAGTTGTTGGTGATAATAACGACGATGAATCATTGTGATTTACTAGAATAAAAAATATTAATTAAATTTAGTTATAACAACACATATTCTTTGTTTACCATGATTTGAAGCATCAAGAATAAGTTCTTGATATGTGAAAACATCTTTTCGTATTGTATGTTCTTTGATTTTATTTCTGTCGAAATATTGTTTCCACATTAATAATAATGCTTGTCGAAACATTTCAGGAAAATCATACACATACGTTGTATTATTCGATTGAGCAGTAAAACGTTTGTATTGTAAATGATCTTTCGTTACATACGGATCATGTAATGCACGTCCATTCAACGGACCAGTTTTACCGGGAGTATATGATTGGAATATTGTTTCTCCAGTGACTTGATTTGTTATTTCACGATAGAGAGATATATCGAGATAATAACCACTTTCATATGTTAAAAAAACTCGAAATGGTATTCGTTCAGAATCAGGTGATATACGTATGGTCATTTTTAATTCAGCTTGCACTATACGAAGTTTCCACAAACGTAAACCTTTTGAAAATGAGAAGAAAAAAGGAAACGATCAAATTTCAATGAGAACTTTTAGCATATTCTATGCCAAATAACTTCTACACATAATAGACATACAGATGAGAGCAAAACGAGACCAACTGTAGTATATCATACAAAAATATATTTATTCGAACAAATTCTAGTCTTCAGTGAAAATAATTTTCAAACTGAAATTATAGTATGTTAGTACATGTATAAAGTTTTCTTATTTCCAATACTGTCCCCGAACAATACAAGAAGAGTTAAATCTCTTATTTGTACTAATCATCTTTTCGAAATATTATTCGAAAAAAATCACATTAGGTATACTCAGTGTGAAATATTATTCTCTATTTAAATTTTCCTTAGTCATATCCTAAACAACATTTTGAACATGAGTTTCACCGTAGCAAATCGGTTATCGTTTTGTCCTTTGATAACGACCATAAATGCGATGCAACTTTTTGGAAACATGATTTAGTTCATTAGACAGAGTCGACATAGAATAAGCACAATTAGTTATCACGCTTGGAATCGTTCATTTCCGTTTGAATCTTGGGCTAATTTTGTGGTTGAAATAATGTGAAAGTCTCTTGTAGGATAATTTATTTTCTTAACAGAATAGATCTTTAACCAGTACGTCTATGTATTATGAAACGAGTCGGAAGTCTTGGATTTTTTATTGCATCATCTATATTGAACGAAAGGTTCAGTTAAATTGTTATTCATCAAAAAGAAAACAACCTGATTATAGACTTTGCGTATTCTCTATAGATTTCAAGTGTTGAAACAAGTTTTTAGTGATAAAATGATTTTTCTGCCAGTGACAACTACCCTCATAAGATTGGTACGTCCGCATAGGCTATTAGTAACTTCAAATTGATTTATTTCATCACACAAAGAAAAACAAATCGAATAAATCATTTTGCTTTTATATAAAGCAATTCGATAATGTATTGAAATCTTATTCAAATAATTTTGATGACATTCAACAACAACTCTAGATTACATTTCTCCACGTTCAATTTAAATAAAGTAAACTAACATTTGATAAGATCAATTAAAATCTAGATGAATTTTTCGACTATTATCAAAATCACTGCAACCGTTAGATTTATGACCGTATTGCATGAATGTAAACAAACTAGTTCAACTAACACCTACCGTAACGAAGTACCATTGTACGAACACTTTCTTCCAGTTTAGCTGGTTCAATACAAACGGTTGGCACAAAACACATAAAAACATGATTACAATCGGTTTTATTTGCTAACGGATGCGAAAATGCAATTTCTAATTCATCCATAGCTTCGAGTAATGTTCGTTCAGCTTCATTTTTTAAATATTCATAACTTGCTTCTTTAGTTATAAAATCCGAATGACGAATAATCGATCGTGCAAAGAAACGATGATCAACTGCATTATGTTCTTTATTATGAACTTTTCCTTTGCCCAAATAAATATGTGTTTTAGGATTTGATGTTGGAACAAATTCTAAATGAAACGAACGTAGACGATACACTTCCAGTTGATAAGCAAGTGCTGGTTCTAAATTTCGATAGATTTTATCTTCTTGAAACTAGAACATGAAAAAATAAAACGTATGTTCAAAATATCTCATTTGTTTCTTTGTTTTTACATCTAATCGCTTTCGATACGTATAATATACAGGAAATTGACGCTGAAAATTCAAAATAAACAGATTTTTTTCATTGAAGTTTCATAATCTTACTTTAGCTGCCAGAGAAAAAGTTATTCGACGAATATTTTTTGCTTTACAAACTTCACGCTAAAACATTGAAACTATCCATTATTTTTTCTTTCTCATTTTCTAATGAATACGAACTTTAGATTGCACAAATTCAAGAAATACATCTTCAAGTTTTAAATTTTCTTGTAGATTAACATCATCTTTAATAAATATATAAATTAAATTAAGTGCTTCATCAGTCTAAAAAGAAACATAGTATCTATATGATGAAATTTAGATGTTCACATTTTGTAACTAGTCTTACTTTAGTATTTTGTGTTTTCATCGTATGACCATCAAAGGATCCTTGTCGACCATGTAAACGTATAGGTGTACTATCATTAAAAGTTGATAGATCATCAAAACATGTTAGAGAAAATGGTGTTAACAATTCATCGAATGAACTACGATTAAATGAAACTATAGATATTTAGTTTTTGTTTCAATAAAACGAACCTTTTCGCACGTTCCCAACTATCAAAAGCAGCTAAGATACCCATACGTTGAAATAAATCTGAATCGGCCGTATTCATATTTGTCAAATCATCACCAACACTTACAACTCGAGCCATATTTTCGTGTTCAAATAAACTAAACAAATTCGTTAAAGTTACTATTGATAATAAATCAATGTAAAGAGTAATGTCGAATTCATACCGATTGGGATGATTGTGTGGAAGATGTAACGAGAATTGAACAGCACATGTACCATCCGATAGAAATCGATGTTGAATACTATTTAAATCATACGATATGTATGAACGACGAACATAAACCTAGAGAACAGAAGGAAAAGAAATGAAATAATAATTATATATGTACTTGCAATATTTACTTCAAGCGCTGCTTGACGGACTTGAACATTGGAATGAAAATAAAAACTATGTAAAACATCAAGAATGCTCGTCTCCGATAGAATTAATTTCTAGAATAAAAATAAGTATCGATACAATGTCATCAAATGAAGTCGAATCTTTTCTTTTTAAACTCATGCTATTTACTTGAATGTTTTCTTGACATAATTTATGCCCATACATATCGATAGCACTTAAAAATATAGATTCCATTTGATTATGTCTTAGTTCGTAGGGTGGTTCTTGAAAGGCGATTAAAACTTGTCGTGCTTTTAAAGCAACTTTAGAATTCGTTGTATAGGTTAGCAATGCTAATTCACTAAACAATGCTGTTAATTCATCGGTTAGGGTTGGATCACGTTCAAACAATAAGTCAATTAACATAATAACAAGTGCATTCTTTGAATTATAATTAGCATGTGAAAAAACAATTTCAACAACTTTCGACATATCAATTTTATGTTTATCACGTAACAATGTTAAACTTTTATCATATTGTCCATATTGAAATAATGTTTCAATATTGAGATAATTTCTTATGAAATCTGTTATAACAGCTTTCATATGTCCTTTTATACCATTACGGTAGCATTGCACTAATTGTAGAAGACTTTGTACTGTTGTGAAAAATGAATCACGATCATTGCGTTGTTCTAATTTCGATGCATACTTATCAATGACGGATGCAATCGATTGTGATGGAAATTGTACAAGAACAGATGTTAAATTACTATGATAGTTTTTCATAATTTTTTTAATTTCTCTTTCAACTTCTTTCGGTATACGTTCAGACATATTGGATAGAATATCTTCAACTTCAAGTAATGGTAATGATGGATCACGTAGAATTGAAAATAATTTCTCGACGTTCAATTTAAGTCTTTCACGAAAATATGGTTCAGGATATGAATAACCGCCAAGAATATTTTCCAATGAATTTTTGATGGTTTGAAACGTTTGATTCAATTTTGTACTTGTCAAACGATTCGAAATTTCAAAACTAAATCGACCATCGTACAATTCTGCCTGTTGAACTTGCTGAGAATCATCAACAACGACACGAGCAACAACACACGATGCTTCAAGAATAGCACCAGGACGTTTATTCCATTGAATACTAAAAACAAAAATGAATATTATGCAATACAAAAATTTTTCATTTCAGTGTTTAAACACGATTAAGATAAGAAGAAAAAAACGATCGATTTATGTAGATCATTCAAAACTTGGAAGATGTTTTCCTTCTTATATATCTTTCACTATGTGTCGAGAAAAAGAAGTTGGCAATTGTTGAAGAAGTACGAGATACGATCGATTAAAATCAGAAGTTTTACAAGTGAGTAGTACATCTTCGGCAAATTTTTCATTATAGATTTTCAAAACTAAGATTCAAAACACTATCATATCGTATAGTCGATCATTGAAGATTGGTGAAATGTAGAACTAGTCAGACTATCTGCTAATATCTAGTCAAATCGCTTATTGAAACAAAGAAAATATGTCGCATAATTACGATTTGTTATTTTTCACATTTAATCTCATTCATCGCTTGGGACATCGTTCACATTATTAGTTGACTGGAGTTCTTATACTCCAGTAAGGTTAAGAAGTAGACTCGTAATCAATTCAACGTAATGTCTAGTGGATGGAATGGGCTCAATGTTGTCTTCATCTGATTTAATATATGCAATCGTCGATCATTGTTGTTTTTTAAATGAAAATGACATTTTTGAACTTTTTTTTCGTTCTAGTCATATCCAATTAAATGCATCTACGATGTCAATACTGCATGTATCCAAAGTAATTTGATTTGAAATGTTTTCTTACTGTCCTTTCGATGAGCATCGAAGTTCAGTGACCATTTTCATCACTTCGATTTCTGCATATATTTGACCTGCTTCTATTGCACCTCCATCCTCTACAGTGTAATGAAGAAGTTTTCCTGCTGACGGCGATCTAAAAATAGATGTAGAATAATTTAGAAAAGATCTCTGCCAGAAAACACAGAAGTTCAGTCTCAAACCTCAATATTGATGGATCATTTTCTTTTTGAAATACACAAGTTTTATTATTAACAATTATTCGATAACTATCAACTTCCTCTTTCATAAAAGTTAAATAGCTGGAACCATCTAAATTAAGTAATATGCCTCCATCTTTCATTCGGTGAGCTTCTAATTCTACATAGGAATCATTCATAACAACAAAAAAACTACTGGGGCCACATTGTGTCACCTAGATATAAAAATAGTTTGTTTTCAATGTAACAAAACAAAGAACAAGAATCTAGTAATATATGATCTCTTTACCTGTAATTTATATTTAATATGTTCGTAAATCAGTTCTACTTGACGAGAAATCGATAAAGTACTCATTGGTAGTATCTGACCACTAGAAAAGTTAAATATTTCGAATTAAAATCAAGAATTATTTATTTAATATGAAACATTTACCGCTCTAGAGACGATTGAAAATTTTGGAAATTATTTCTAAATATTTCATCTGCTACATGTACAGCACCGCATACAATCGACAATAAAATGTTAGGCTTTTCTGTTTGAAACTGTTGAGCTATTAAACCATCAAGCCAACTTGTCTGCACTGTGTTATTTATATAGTCATCAGTTTCAAGTAATCGTATCAGAATTTCCACTAAAACGAGAACATGCATATCATCATTCTTGAATAGATTTGACTAGATTTTTTACCAGTCGAATGGAAATCTCCTCGAATAGATAATTCATTTAATGCAACAACAAGATTTCTAAAATTAAAGATCATTGAAAATGAAAAATAATCGAACATAAAAATCTCGTTAACAAACTCTCGAGCATCTTCACGTGTTTCACCATGTGAAAATATATGTCCGAATTGTGAATCAGCAAATTCATGTAGACCACCCGATGATGATATACTAAAGTAACCCCAGACATTTTGTCGACTACGAAAAGTTAATTCTTCAACTGTTCCCGAGCTCGGCTTGAAACCCTATTTTTGTTGATAAGATAAACATGTACAAATCTAAATTTTCAAATAAATTTTCTATTGGCCTACTTCATTTGGATTTTCACTTGTTATACGCGCTGCTATAGCATGACCATGCGGTTGAGGTTTACTACGAAGATTATCGAAATCTATTGGTGCTAGACCAAATGGATCTTCATCGTATAGTAAGCGAATGTCTTTTATGCGATGTAAACTTATACCCATAGCAATCTATTGACGAAAATTAGAATTAATTGACAAATCTAACATGGGAATAGTTTATTAATCATAATCATAGGTCATGATGAATGACAAGATCGATCTACATAGATTGACTTCTTCGAATATCAATCATTGATTATTTACTGAGAAATGTCATTTTAATATTCTCATAAAAACTAGAAAATGATTTCACTCTCATTGAGTTTTGACAAACAACTATAAAAATTGGGATATGTTAAAATTCTTGAAGAAAACTGACTTGAAACATGTAAATTCTTATTTTACAGAAGTGAATCGAGCTGATTTTTCTAAATCAGTAAAGTTGCAAAACTAAATTCGTGAATGCACGTTTTTAGAAAAACTTCTTATGCAGAATACAGATTTATTATTTAGAAATTCGATAATTGAATTTTATTTCAAGAAGAAATCACACTGTTAATTATATCACCTCATACTACGACGGTGACAATGTCATCATTGACACATTTTTTCTTATCAACCGTTAGATTGCATGTTATCTGTGTTCTGACATAAATATTCAATAATAATTAGTATGAAGATCAAAAGAACACTAGGTGATTTGTACACTGGTAAACCTATTACTTGTTATAGTGATGACATTAATTAGCAATAAAAATCTTAGAAAAATGATCTGAGAAATAGGAAAAACAAGATACGATGGACGAATTTCATCATACGTATCTTTAACTGTCCATTCTCTTTTTGACAGTATTCTTTTCAATGGCATCAATTTTTTACTTCTATCAATAGCAGCGATTCTAACCAAAATGACTGTAGTTACATCTCGATGATAGCAGATATTTTCATCATCATCGCTTTGACTTAATCAATGATTTCGAAATAATAGTGTTGATACCTGTAATTGACATGCAGGTAAATTAACATCAGTAATCATTTCTGTACAAGGATGTTCAACTTGTAATCTTGGATTGAGTTCGAGAAAGAAGAATGTTTGATCATGTGGATTATATAAATATTCAATGGTACCAGCACTAACATATCCAACCATTTTTGCTAATCGTACAGCTGCTTTTTCCATTTGATCGAGAATTTCTGGTGGTGCTATTATAGCTGGTGCTTCTTCAATGATTTTTTGATGTCGACGCTGAATCGAACAATCACGACCAAATAAAGATATAGCTTGTCCACTTTGATCAGCAAGAATCTGTACTTCCAAATGTCTACAACTATGAGCATATTTCATCAAGAATATTGGTGAACCCGGAACTTCTGCTTGGACCTAATTTTTGAACACAAATAATATAATCTCATTAAATCATTCGATCATAGGACAAAGAAGAAATCCTGCGAATGCAAGTTTACTTGTCGAAAAAAATTCTCAAAATCGTCTCGATTTGTTGCTTTTCGTATTCCTTTTCCACCGCCACCTTCCGATGCTTTGATCATAATTGGAAAACCAATGCGACTAGCAATCTAATCATAAATAGAAATATATTTTCACACTAGTACATAGTCATTAAATGAACATACTTCTATGCCTTCGTTGACATCTGTTACACAGGCTTTGCCATAGATACTCATGGGCACTTGAATATGTTCATGATCTTCCTTACTTAAATCAAGTTTAAGATCTAAACGTTAAAAGTGAAATAAAATAGAAATAAAATAAATATATCACACTAACGAGATCCACTCCATGGTAATGTTGGTACATCAGCACTTTGTGCTATAATTGTCGAAGCTATTTTATCTCCCAATGCCCACATAGCTTGTTCCGATGGACCTATATTTATGAGAAACATAGAATATAGGATGATTTTCGAAAATTATCTTCTAGTTATCTACCAATAAAAATGATGCCATGATGATGAAGTAGCTCTGGTAGTTTTGGATTTTCTGATGCATGACCCCAACCAGCCCAAACAGCTAGGAAAAAAGAATACAAAACAAAGTCTTCTGGTATCGTGACAAGAAAATAAACGTAATCAAACCATCAACAAGAAATCGTTTAGCAATATCAAGAATAAGTTCACAATTCGAATAGTTCATATGTGAAGGACCACCTTGAACATTAACGTAATGATCAGCATATCGAATATATTCTGTAAATAAAAGATGAACAAATATTAAAGTCAATTATAGAATTATTAGAAAATAATAAATTTAACCAGCGTTTGCTTTCATATCTTCTGGTGTAACCATGGCAACAAATTTGATGGTATGCTCATGACGATACATTTCATAAGACCATCGACGAATCGACCGCATACATTTAACAGCTGCAATACCATTGTTTGCAATAAGAATCTTTTGAATAAAAAATAAATAAATGAACAAATATAAATGGAAACTTTTCCAAACGAAAGAAAAACTATAGTTACTTTGTTAATAACGCGTGATCCTCCTAATAGATCACAGAGTTCTTTAGGTGTTGTCATATTTGAAGGTCGAATACCCATCGGTCCCATCGTGAGACCAGACATTTTTCTAAATAGTACTGATTTGTATTGATTACTCTATATGTACTCGATTACCTTATATATCGTTTTGATATTGATCGACTTTCATGGTTCGATAAAATTTTTGTAAGACGAGTGTTACCATTCGTTGATGGCGACGTATAATTATTTGAATATTCACGAAATTTATCTAATGATTCATGTGCATCATCAACATGATGAGAATCGTCAAGATCAAATTTAACTTTCGATGCTTGCTGATTTCCATTTTGTAAATATTTTGAAGGCGATTTCGGTCCTTCAGTAACAGAAGCCATGAAGAAAAAAAAACCTATCTAGAAAGAAATTGAAGAATAAATTTTTCAGAGAAAAAAGTCCGACATAGAATTATTCATAGATGCCTTCGAGTAACACAGAGAGCAAGAAATCAAATGTTTATTTTTGCTTTTCTTCATTTCTTTGCGTTCTTTTTCCATCCTATGTAGAGTCGTAGATCACACATATACGAAAAAAGAAATCACGCCACTCATGTCTCTTGTGATACCAAATAGATTTGTATGAGGTTAAGCAGTCTACAATATGTGAACTATTTATTCCATGCTGGTGGTTCTTCGATACTGTTAAGTACTAAGGTGGAAAGGAAAATTTCTGTTACATACTCTAAGTTTAACAAAAGAAAATATGTATCTGATGCTTTCAAATGATCTAAAGGAGAAAATATTACTAAATAAAAAGCCATGTTTTGAAAAGAGACTTTAATCTAGATAAACATTTTTTTACTCTCAAATCCTAAAGGATTGAAAATACATACATACATGTATATATATATATATATATTTGCTTTGTTTACACTATAAAAACACAGACAAACAAATATTGCTCTATATCTTGACCGACAGAAGAAAAAAATCCGAACAAATACATAGATTAAACACGATTTTCATCATAATCATATTGTTCCTGTTTAAAACAACGGCTATTCAATTGACTAGTATCGTCATCTTCATCATCAATATCATGATCACTACCATTTAAGGATGATTGTATAATGGCCCAATCTTCAATAATATCAATATCTGATAATTGATAAAATATAGCCAGACTATCTTTATCCACAGTCTTCATAGGACCATTGAAAGAATTAATTTTTCGTTGTTTCTTATTTTCTTTTAATGATTCAGGTGAATCGAAACGTTTTTTATTCGGTGATATTAATTGTTGTTGATTTTGTGGAAACATTTCTTGTAAAATATTTGAACATACTTGTGTTTTACTTTTCAATATTTCAAGTTCATCAATTTTTCTTTGTATATCTTCATGCATTTGATGATACAAGAGAAATTTATCGTTTTCTAATGTTTGTTGTAAGCTTAACAGCTCTGCTTGATAGGAATTTCCCAATGATTCCAATTCAATATGACGCCGTTGTTTAGCGATTTCTAAACGTAATTGCATATCATCATAAAGTTTTTTTAATTCATCTTGATATTCTGGTGCTTCTTCATTTTGTATGGAAAGTAATTTTTGATCAATCAATGAAACACTTTCATCATAGAGAATAGTTTTCAATTGTTCGAATTGTTTTTCAACATTCATTATTTCGTACATGATTTCATAACGACGTGAATCAAAATAATCGATGGTCAATGTTGATGTATCATTTGTACCAAACGTTTGAAGAATATGTTGAATATCATCGATTGATTCGAGACAATCGTCATCGGCGTCATCATCGTCATCGATATCATCAAGATCTGCAATGTTTGAGTATTGAAGACTTGCTTGAGGCGATGAAGAAGCTGCAGGTTGAGGAGAAAAATTCGTTTGATCATCGTTGGGATTCATAATGACTTGACAAAATCACTGATTTGCTTAATGATGAACGATTGAAGAATGAACGAATGAGTTTATATTTTTTTCTCTCTCTTTTGACTACTAAAAGAAACCAATCAATGAGGCGGATGAAGGGCGACATCTTTCGTCAAAAAAGTTTTTTCGATTAGCTTGAAAATAATTTTTGGAAAATTCTTAATTTCTTGCTTCTTCTTAGTTTATACATATTTTATTCATGCATGGATTATAATTACGAATAAGGCAACCTACTGCGTCCGCATAATAGGAGTCAACACGCACATTGTAGGGTGGAAGTGACGAAATAATATAAGAGCAGAGACAGATGAGAAATAGAAAAAAAAACAGAACAAAAAAGTAAGCATTCCGGTGCCGGGGATCGAACCCGGGCCTAGACGGTGAGAGCGTCCAATCCTAACCACTAGACCACACCGGATTGCATTTCTCTCTTGCTTAATACGTGATTGAAACCTTGAAATAGTGGTGCTTGTCGATGGAAAGATGATGGCATGACAATGAATATTGCGCATCACGAAGATTTTTTTTCACATCTATATTTGTTGATGGATTAAAACATGAGTAAGAATCTTATTTTTATTTACTGATACGTATCGAAATGCAATGAAAAAATCCATTGTGACTATTCAATAATTGTTACGCCTTTATCGATTTGACACCAGTATCCCTTTCATGAATCCTACTGTCTTTCAAAGTATTTATTGTAGAATGAACGAATCACTAAATAGATGTATTTCCATTACTCCAAATCGATAGGAAAATAGAAATTCTAAATAAAACTATTTCGATGTGAATGAACAAACGCTGTACAACAAAATATTAAATATGACACAGTAGATTTTATCAGCGGTGAGAAAGATCTGAGTTGCTTGTAGTATATTAAAAGAAAGCAAGTATCGATATTATTGATGATTTCATGCTATTGACGAAGTCATAGAATTACGTTCAAGACAATGTCAACACAATTACGTTGATGATATCGTTGGACTATAATTAGCAAGCAGTCATAAAATTGACTATTAATCATACATGTTTAATTACCATGCGTTTTGTTTTCTGTGGATTCATCTCATGTTCTATTTATGACTCTTAGTATACGTACAATATAAAATTGAATTACTAGACTATTATTAGGTTTATTCTACACAACCTTGTGTAGAATGTTGCTTTCTATAACACACGAAAATTATACGTAATAATAATGAGAAGTACAATATATCGTCAAGTTATAACGATTACAGTTCTTTGATTTTCATTTCATTTCGTCGTTTTTAGAAAAAAATGGAGAGTCCTTCGTGTTATCTTTGTTAATATTTTTCGTCCAATAATTAATAATGCTGCAAAATGTATCGAAAGATTCGAGTTGGTTGATGCAACTGACTTATTTGAGAAACTGAATGAAACGTAATAAAATAGATGTTTCGAATAGTAAAACGTACTTTAGATTATTAATCTGTCTACTACTTTACAATTGCTTGATCATATCTCGGAATTTCCTAATATTGACAAATGAATTCGTTTCATCAGCTAATATCATAAAGGGGTATATTTCAAAGCTATTGGCATAGATTTCGTTTCCAACTTAGAGACAAGATGACAGTGCATTTTCTATTGTTGATTTCCTACGATTCGTTCGACGATGCAAATAAGACACGAATAGTAAATGTCGTGTGTATGTTGAATAACTAATTGCCTAATGTCGACGATTTAAAAAACATTTATATCCATAACTATGGCTAGTTGTCGTCAATTTTTCATTTTTCTTTACTCATCAATGTGTTTTTATTTCATGTTCTTGATACTATTGATGAGATTTGAATCATGAAGCAATTTGCTCAGTCATCATCGATTATTTGTTATGATAATAACGATATATTTTACTCAATGAAATTTTGACATTGCACGTATTATTTAATGTGTATTGAATGACATTCTACTGGCATATATATTAAAACAGTATAATTGATTTCTTATCACTATTGAATATATTGCGTAGGGTACAAATATTTATTTTCAAATCTAAGTAACAAAAACGTTTATTGTAAGTCTAATGCTATTGCATGATATAATGCAAGATAACAAGAACAAGATGAATGAATCATATCTCACGAATTTTCTACAGCAATACTGATGAAATCCTTTCTCAGAAGTCCTATCTGTTTCTTAATACTGTTCACTGTTAAATATAACTAAATATCGTAGAAATAATTTACCTAAAGAGAATGAATCTGAAATCTTGATGATATTCACTAGATGGCACATAACCAATCAATCAAGTTTGTTTTACAAGAACAAGAAGTAGACAAACACATGTTCATTCTCGTACGCAGATTTTCAGTGACATTTAGCATCCAAACCAATAAGATTTTCAATGTATTGGATTAATAGGACAGAAAAAGACTTCCGTTTGTTACAGTTGACTTTGTAAATGCATATGATTTTTTAAAGACGATATGCACTTATTCAACACGATCGATTCGAAAAAACTTGAACAGGCCAAATAAAAATATCAATGAAAAAACGTCCTGTACAGTAGAAGATGCAGCAAGTAAAAAATCAGAGTTTTTGAATATCGATCATGCTTTGCTTCTACCATTACAACAATTTGCGTGGTTCGATTTGGAAAAATCTTCAAAAACAAGTTAGCAGAAATAATCATGTATTGTAATGTGCATTTCTTTATTGAAAACATATCACATGACTACATCAGAGTTCTTACGCAAGATGTCTAGGAAACTCTTCAGGTGTGCATGATGAGAGTCCATGTGGAACATATTCGATCACTTTTAGCGGAAAATTAAAGCAATGGAAACTTGCAACCGTACCGGTAAAATCACCAGCTTTCTTCTGGTATTTAGCGTATGGGAAATAAATATGTCTACTGTGTGCAGAATCCAATTGATGCAGTGCAAAGTCACACACAAAGCGTGATCCAAAAGTTGCCAAAATTCGCTTTAATCTATTTAGAAAAATGAAATTTCATCCAACACACCTATTATAAAATCGAAGGCGTTGTTGTGATTGATCATCATAAGTTCCATTATTGTAATTCCATGCAAGGATATTCTTTTTGAAGTAAACAATAGGACTAAAACTTACCTCCTTGATTATTGCTTGGACCTGAATACTTTTCGAAGCTCTTGAGAATTCGAAGAAGTTTTAACTGGGAAACAAATTTCCTGTAATACCGAGAGTAGTTGTATTGCGCAGATCGATTAAACACCGAACAGAATTGTGGCATCGCTTACGACTGAAAAAGATTAGGATACGATGCAACTGCTGTCATTCAAAGTGTAAACGCGGTCCATAGCAGCATCGTATCACCCTGTATTGATATAGACAATGATTCCGAGGTATATAACTCCGTACTGTATACGGTGGAGTATACGACCGTTTCGGTTAAATTATTAAATTGAGATAGTTATTTATGAACAATATTTGAAATCATTGACGCCTTTAAATATACCATTGCGTAGCAATTTAATCGTTCGTGAGGCTCGCTTTTTTTTTTATTCTGGGAACCTTTTCATTTCCTGGTTATAGCCAGGCCACTTTTACTTTGAGTTCTGATCAATACTTGCTTTTAAACTACTACAGAAATACTAAAAAATATGTTTTTGATTTATACGTTTAACTATTCTCAATGAATGAATGATAATAAAAGAGAAACTGCATTAGAATATCAAAGGAGAGGACCTAGCCACACAATTCTCAACGTTTCTCTAGATGATTACATAGATCTGAAAGAAAAAAATGAATTAAATACAGTTTCATTTCACGAAAATTTATACATAGTTGGATGTTGTTTCTTTTCAGCAGAAAGCACAAACGAGCAATTTCCTGGTCCCAACAGCAATTCCTTATTGAGCCACGACAATCCAGGACGAATGGTGGACCCTGTTGGATTTTATTGGATCCAATAGGAATTCATTTTAAGTTGCCGGACGGATCACAGATCCTGCCAAAATACCTCGACCCCAGCACTGTCTGATATACGACAGGATTCTATTTGTTAGGTTCGTCCTGCGAAAAGAAACATAGGAGAATTCCGAAAGAATTCTAATGTATACCTCATTGAAGCATTAATCAATCATCTGCAAGTCAGGTCGATCGAAGCGGGATACTTTAACGGTTCGCAACGTTTGCCAGCAAACGTTGAAAAAAGACTAATATATGGTAGCTTATTTTTCGTATTTTCTTGTCATATGTGGCGCACTAATATGGGGCTATAAACGGGGATGCATTTTAGCCTTATGAGATTGTATATGCATCGTAATCTCATTAGGACTCTACTGTGTAACTGCATCAAGTATGTTAGCCGTCAAGTGTCCATTTATACGTCGTATTGTAACCATCAACAGTCATATACGTATAGACCGTATTGTTCGACCTGGAAAATATTTGTGTAAAAAAGATCAATAGAAGAAGCACAAATAAAAACTGGATAAAATTTATTAAGTACGATTCTTTAAATTATTTTGCAAAGTGGACTAAGATTCTATTGCGAGCTGGTTTTTCGTATTCTCACAGATGTATTTAAGGATTGCCACAATCAATAAACTTTGCTGGCACATTTAGCTCAGTTTCTAAAGTTTCTTTTAAATATTAATAAAGAATAAGGCGTTTCAAATCTGAAAAAATCTACGCTCTCATCTTTCGAACCTGAGTCGGAGGCCGATGTGACATGGCCCAATATTGGATGAAAACCATTATCAACAGTTACACCTAAAAGGGAGACTTGTACCTTCCACTGACATTGACTATTAACGATTCTGATGCATCAATTCGATTGGACATCTGGAGACGGACTTTGAAAAACTCTAACGGATGAACCCTGTTTTACTAATGCGATACTAATTCATACCTGCTGGCATCCCTACAGATGGGTTAACAGTTGGCATGCAATTCTGTCAAATTTCCACGCTAGAGATCCAAAGTTCATTCCATCTCCCCGAATTCCGATGGGATATCGTTGATTTTTTTTTATAAAAGTCCTGTACATTCCCATTGGATTCCGGTCAAACCCAATTAGCGAAATGATTTTCCTTGGTAGGCATAATTTTCCAAATAAAATAAGCTATCGGATAAAAACGCATCATCATGGTCTGATTCAATCAATTTCAGTCATAGATTTTGTGACACATAGAAGATAAAGTCGCTATTTATTGCAGAGTAACAAGAATGAAGTTAAATTTCATCAGCCTACTCAACTTAAACTAGACTTTTAGATTCTTAGTTGTTCACATGTATTCAGCATAGGCTAGATTAACAAGACATAGAATAATTATCAGTAGGATTGATAATTGAAGCATTCAGTTTTATGCTTATTGTTTACATCGAACAAATATCTGAAGAATTATAAACGAAGATGAAATTTTCCATGGAATACCCCAACAATAATGTTGAGTATAGGATTTAATGAGATGGATGGACTTTCATTCCCTTAAATGGATCACTCGGTAAAGTTCTGTTGTTTTTAAAGTTAAAATTTTTTTTTGCTGAATCAATAAAAGAGATCATTGAGTTCGTACATAGCTACTATTTTTTTCGTGTATAGTATTTCTGTGCAGACAATCATGTTCATTTCCGATAACATGTAATTATCAGCGATAGTTATAGAATATTTCATTTCAAACGAATTGTATCAATATTATTTAAGTGCCAACATGAGCAGCTGAGTTAAATAAGTTAGACAGACAATTTTAATCGTGTTCGTTTCATAGGCTCAACTGTCCGAAAATTAAAATGCTTCCAATGACGAATCTCATTCTAGAAAGAAAAGTATTCTCAGAAATGAAACTGAAATGTAAAGTATTGCTGATTTTATCACTTGAAGAAATTTCCTCATACTAAATAGAGTGTGCTTTCTTGTTTGTTGTATAGAATATGATGTTTTTCTTTGATGCTATTGATCGAAGATCAATTAAATAAACTAGTTGACAAGCGATGAATTCAACGAAAAAGACTGAAAAAACTTCAAATCGTTGAACGACTGTAACAACAATAGGATAAAACAACATATCCCGACTCCTCTCATACGTCTCGCACACTGAGGTAAGACGATTTCCGCTTTCCATTAAAAATTTCATTGATAAAGTTGATTACTTTTTTCTATTACGTCCATAGTTATTTGCATGGGAACTCTTGCCATAGAAGTTCTTTGATTTCAATAAATGTTGTGCCATCAAAAAGAACTAATCTTAACAAATTCTTATCGATAACAATTCAAGATAATTTATGTACCATCGCGATACACATCGCTAAAGAAAGTCATTACATCAAAGTTGTTTCTTGATTTGGAACACGTTAACTATTGACATTTTACAGCGACGCAACAATAAAGAAGAGCAATATCGGAGATGAGTTAATCAATCAATATGAATATGATTTGAGAAAGTTATTCTTTTCTATAAAGATATATACATCATTTTAGTGAACTTTAATTATATTCAACTATTGTCTAAGGAATTAATTTTCGAATTATTCGTGCTAGCTTCTGATATGTTGTTTCAATCATCGGGAATATTTATTGGATTAAGAAAAAAAAAAGAATTTCAGTCAAAGAAAAACATTTTCTTTTCATTAATAGTATATAATTCACCACAAACAAGAAAAAGATTCTTTTTAAATTGATTTACATTTACACAGATTGATACTCCACTTTACGACAATACAATAAAATGGCAAATAAGAAAGCGAATATTTCAACAGTACCCACAACTACGGCACCAATAATAAAATACTTTTTATAGGTAGCTAATAAATCAACTAAACGATCATAACATCCTTGTGAGTAAGCAGTGACACTTGTTTCTGCACATTGACTTGCTTCATTCATATTTAACGGTAGTTTATTCCAATCTTTTGTTGCATTCAAAGGACAACAAGTCAATGGAACAAGTAGATTTTTAGTCGGGTCGTATGGATTTGTTCGATTCCAATGTGTAGCATTCAAATAATCATCCTTATTGACTGCACCACAACATTCTAAATTAAATTGAAGAAAATCCCATGCAATCGAGATGGCATTGGCCGGTGCCGAACTATTGATTGATGTACCAACATAGTTTTTGACAATAGAATTTTGAAGTTTATTGACAAATGTCGATTGAAAACGATTTTGATAGACGAAATAGTAAACAAGAATTCCTATTTCTGTAATAATTATTCCACCGATAATGATCGCATATAGAACATGCAAAAATCGAAAACCTTTTATTGCTCCACAGCAGCCTAGAAAATATGAGAATAATCATTGAAGTTGGAATAATCAGAGTCTTTCTTTTTTACCAAGAAATCCAATTATCAATAGAACACCACCAATAGCAAGTAATAAAATAGCAAATGTTTCAATAGTTGATAAACTTTTGGAATGATTTGCTACTAAGTCGGCATTAAGTAAAGGACGTAACTGTTGCAATTTAGTATCTTTAATAACAATAGTACCCAGTATGATTAGCGCTATGCCAACAGCAACAAATGCCATATTAAAAACAACAATAAGAAATCGAATAAACTTCATGCTTAACGACATATTACCATGACCTAGTCCTAATGCCATTGTTCACGTCAACTTGCTAGAATATTAATATAAATCAATCTAGAAAAATGCAAAGTTGAATTAAAACAATACTATATAAATCGATAGTTCTGAGCTTTTATATATTTATATGTTCTTCATTTAGTTTATGTAATCAATTTATATAGTTTTGTTCAGGCAAATGAAGACGATACTATAAAAAGAAGGAGAAATGCTAAATTTCCTTTTTCTTTTTCTATTCAGAACTTTCGCATCATTGACAGCTATTGTATTAAAAATTGATGAAGCATAATGAGCAATATGTTGACACAGAATAACATTCGTTTTTACATCGATCATTATTTTTTGTCGAGATTCTCTTTCAATATCTAATGACAGACGATCAAAACTATGCACTGGTTGAATTATTTTTTTCTTGAGAACAACATATCCAGAAAATAATATGGTACATTAAACTCAGTTTTTCGTTCTAATATGATAATAGATAGTACATGCATAATTCGTGAATGAAAACAACATTCTGTAACCTATATAAGGTTGTTGAAATTATACCAGTTGTTACCATTTCTTATCTAGAAAACATAATGAGTAGGGGAAAATTATTAATTGTATTACAATATACGCAAAGCAATTATCTTGTTTCAATGGAATTTAAAAGTAATTTCAATAGGTTTCTCTTGAGTTGAAAATGCAGATATTAATGTGCTTGCGAAAAACTAATATTAATAGCCGTGATAAAGTTGAACATAGAAGCACGGTTTTCATTAGTTTACTTTCAACAAAATCATAGAAGTTTTTGAATAACGATCTAACGTAGAAATTTTAAGTTTTCTAAATTGTGATTCTGAAAAATAGAGTACAATGTACTTATTGAAGGTGCCAGCGTCTATGAGTATTCTGCTATCGAGATTATCTTAATTATCACCGTTTTTCTCTGAAATGCTATGTCTGATTGAATTAGAGCTTATTCAAAGCATCAAAGGTATTGTTAAGACAACGCCGGTGTTATTTTTACTGTAGTAGTAGTCTTTGTACGAATTTCGAGAAATTGACTGAGCAACATTTTTCGAAAAAAAATCTATCACTATTGGTGTACAGTATAACTATGAAAATTTTCAACTCTATCAATCGAAGTTCATTGGGTAAAATGAAAATTGTCTATACTTATGTGTATGAAAGAGATAATCCATTTCCAGTTCTCAATATTTCTAATGGATAGAATCATGTGTAATTTGTACGAACAGTCTCTTGTTACTACAATGTATTCATAAGATAAAACTTACTTTAGACGATACAACTGGCACAAAAAGATTTAGATCACTTTAGAGTGGGTCGTGATGCCCTTATTTGCATATAGTACTTGATAAGAGCTTAAAACTTTTATTGATAGATAGTTACTAAATAATAGATCGTTAGAAAAGAATGATAATCGAAATTGAAACAACAAAACACAACATCACTGCATGTTTTCATAAAATTTTATTGATCAAACTATTTTTTTTGCAGTTTAATAGGGATTATAAGACAAACTTGGTCATATACAACAGAAAAGGATGATCATTCTTAATATTCAACAAGCCATAAATGATTAGTTGATTGAAATTTCGATCTTTAATTATGTCATAAAAGATACAGACATGTATATGTTATTAAACAAGGTGTTTTATCGTTGGGCTGTATTTTAGATTAATTTCGATTATCTTTTACATAGATGTTTCTATTCTATGAAGGTTTAGATTATTCTTGCATTTTTATCAATTAAAACACCTAGATCAATATTGTCCGAAATACATTAAAACAACATTTGTCTCTTTTAAAGAAAGAAAACAGAAAAAAGGATCAATTTTCTTTCAAAACGAATATGACTAATGTACGTAGGATTTACTTATGAGGCATAATAGAAGTAGATCATCGTCAAGTTTGACATCAGAACTAATTTACTGATCTTACTTGTGCCTTAAACACACTCGAATACTGTCATGCGTTCTAATATTGGATTCGTCTTACTAATTATGTGTATGCTGATTTCAGTTGTCCAAGTACAAAAGTGGACAGGTACTTTCGCATGGAATAATAAATGTAAACCAAGTGTTTGTTGCTGTTATACTGGCTCATTGAGTGTCTCTGCTTCTGGTCCGTATCTCAACTTTAAATCAGGTGCCACTGGATGTTCGTCATCTACATCTTCAGCAACATATTCAAACCCAAACAGTTATTCATTTTCAACCACTGGAGTCAGAGGCTCACAAATCGTTTATTCTCTGAGCTCCGATAGTAATACATTAATGGTTAGAAATACTGGATTCAGCTCTTGTGATGACAGTGCTCGTCGTACTTCATCGGGAATACGTATATATTCATCAATGGTCCTATTTTTAATTCTTTTCACTGCCATATATATCGTGCTTTGAATTATTATTAATAAAAACACACAACAATTTCGATTATTCAAGAACAATTCTTTCATCAGAATTCGAAAAGAGTATAGTATCAATTGAAATTGACTGAAAGATTATAATAAATGGCCATTTGAAACGATCATACACCAAGAAATCCTTTTTCAAACCGGATTTGTTACCTTTTACTAATAAATGAAGGAGTTGTTTCATACAGAATAACACGAAATATTCGCAGCTAACAGTTAAATACCCAGGTCAAAGATGTACGGCGGGAACCGACCGGATCCATAGTGTTATTCTCACAATTTCCAGAAGCGGGTTTCTGAAATCGGTTCTGGCTCACTTCCCACCAATTCCGGTCACCGAAAAGTATCCATGGATGGGGTTCCCGTTTCCTACACGGGCTCCGTCGATGGAAAAGACCGTTTCCAAGCCTAGACAGCATACAGTCAAGATCCGACCGTTTCCGGAATGGATACCGGTAACGGATAAAACAATTTTCCCATCGCGAGAGGATACGGCCCACATATGACCGTTTCCGCTAAGCCCACGAAAACTCATCTGGTCGTTTCTCAAACAGCACTAGATACTCCCACTTACTAAGCAAAACTTTCCGTATTTGAAAGCCAGCTTTTGGCTTCTTTTTTTAAAAAGCCTCGGACAACACCAGAAGATTCACTGGGAACAAATACGAATCAAGTCAAACGCTATAAATTTTTCTCCGAAAATGTTTTTGTCACAAAATTTGGAATTTTAGGTTGGAAGACCTAAAGTCACATTTTTAGACTTTTTCAAACCAAAAACGCTATGCGTAAGGACGGCACACATGTTAAACACCAGCGTTTTGAGACTTTCCTGAGTCTTCAATCAAGGTAAGTAATACTTCAAAAGTGTCAAAATGATCTACGATTTAAAAATTTTTATGAAAGAGACTTGAAATGCTTAATAAAGCACTGAAAACAATAGCACTCTTACTAGTATATCTAAAAATTTTCCCACGAACTCATAAAAGTTAAATAACGTATCCATTTGATCGACGCAGCCTTTAAACTGAAGTAATTAGAAGGAAAAGACCTTTAGAGGTCTTTTTTCGTAAAATACTTTTATCAGTACCTAGGATTGATATAAATGAGAATTTTATATTTGATGTGATTTTTTTCCAGCAGAGGCCTGATTTTTCAAGCATAAATAATCCTAAAAAATATGGCTGGAAGACGGTCGACTCCGACTGTTTTCTGTTGCTTCTTTATTGGAGCATCATTTTTTCCGGTTAAATACTGGCGGAACTTCGCATAGTTCCGGTACGGTCCTGGGTGATCCGAATTATTTCCACTAAATTTCCGGTTTTCGGAAGTGACCGGAATATCCAGGTTCCGGGTACAGATAATCCCGGCAAGAATACTGCTTCCATGTTCCAGTGGTTTTCCGGCCGATTCGGGCCAGAAATAAACCGGATCGAGCAGGAACAAGCCGGATAATACCCCTTTTCTCACGGGATCTGGACTCCGGAACGAACGACCTGGGCACTGAAAATTCAACGTAAAAATGAATAAGGTGAAATTCATGCTTGATAAAATTATAGTATATGGTCGAAAAGAACAAAATATACAACTAAATTTCTAACTGCTTCAAACACACTTCAACATGCTTCTATGTGTAACTATGGCTAACTAACTATAGATATTAAAAATATTCCTTGCTTCCAAGGCAAACTGAAAACTAGAGATTTACTTACACTCATCACAAGTGAAACTACCATGTTATAATGATAACAGAAATCATTTTTTGTTAAGCGAAAAACAGAATGACCAATCTCTTGAAATGTGAAGACAAACGCAATCTGCTGATGGTTCACAACTTTTGCTTTTCACCAATTGATTGTGTTTTATTTCGAATTAAATGAATAGCTAAATAAAAGATTATTGCAGGATTTGTATGGGGCACAATAAAATAAGTGCAGAGTTAAGTTTTCCCACGCCTTTCTTGCTTTTATTTATCAAAAAACACCAATCAGGACTCTGCTTTGTAATAAAATGAAAACAGTGAAAAATAATGACTGAAAAAAATGAAAAAACGAGAAAAAAGCTTGGTTGCTGTTAGGAGGCGAACAACGAACAACTATAACAAAATGAATAAAATTCATTCTAGTGAACAGTGGTACAGAAAAAATTGATTCCACTGAGCAGTGGTACAGAAAAAATGTTTTTTCGGATAACACGAGTCTTTGACTAGTAGTGCAGTGTCATGTTTCTGTATCGCTGTGATCAGCCATCCATGTAGATTCAAACCATGTATGTATGTTAATTCATTTTCAGAAATATTTAATCATATATTGCAGAATAACAACATGTTTTCTCGAATTGAAGATGTGTCTATCATAGGTTAAAAGTGTTAAGAAATATTTCTTCATGCTTGACGTTTCAAAATTAACTTTTCTTCTTTTTCACGTTCTCAAATTAACCCTTATGCTTTACTAATCGTCTTTGTAGATTATCAGCATTAAAAGTACCAAGAGTTGGTTTAATATCATTGATTGGAGATTCGTGGAAATATTTGTGCCATAGGTCATTAAATTTCATTGGAAATGTTTTCATGTTCAAACAATAAGTAAAATGAATGAACATAGTACTTCCATAATCAATGGTAATTTTCTTCAGTCGTTGCAAGAAGATAACTTTTCCACATAATGCCTTGCAATTGTTCAAATTTAATATTTGATTGATATCGTGTTTTCGTAACACACGATTGAATTGACTATCGATGAATTCACCTGGATATTTGTTTAATAATGGGGCCACACGTAATTTTTCACATTCATTTAAGTATACTTCGAATGTTGAACAATATTTGATTGCACGAAGTAACATCTCTATGGTGGAATGTTCTTTTTCATATGTATTCGATGAACAGTGTTGAATGGTGCGCAGTATGGTTCGCATAGGATGACTTGTGAAAAACTTTCGTTTATAATTGACCATTCATATTTTCTATATATAAATCAAGAAAATTGATTGAATAACCGACATGACCTTTTAGTTTAATATCTGTATCGAAATCGTTCCATCGGTCCATTTCTTCAATTAAGTGTCGAGTCGGCCAATTAATTGTAATGAATATATATGATCGATATATCGCAGATAAAGTCTACCACCACTGCCAATTTCCTTGACGATATCGTTTTCATAAAAGAACATGAATAATTTACAATTGTAAGAGTTAATGGAGAACCAATTGCACCACCACGTATTTGACGATAGATATTACCATTATATGAAAAGCAATTATTTCGTATCACAAGTCGGCTGAATCTAATGATTCTTTCAATTTTCAATTCACCTAGTTGTTTAATTTGTAATTAGTCCAGCATTTTTCTAATTGATCAAATGCCTTCTGTTTGTGGTATCATTGTGTACAGGTCCACGACTTCAATTGTAAATAATAGAGTATCTCGATGTAGATTTTGTGTAGACCATTGTTAGACTTGTTTGAGTACGTCGAATCCAGAAGTGTCAGTCGTATTTAAATGCCATTCGATCGAATCATGGTCGAAGTAATTCATCGAGAAATCTTGATATTTTAATTGTCGGATGTTTAAGATCCCAAACGATTGGACGAAGTGGTGTACCGGGCTTGTGGGCTTTTGATAAATAATAAACTTGGGTTAATTCGGCTTCATTGCGTTTAATACATAATTGTTCATATTGTTTTTGGTTGTTCAATTTCGATAATCGTAAATCTAATCGATATATATTTGCACGTTGAATTAAATTGGGTAGTTGGTTGATTTGCACCTTTGTATTCTTACGCTTTGGTTTCTTTCTCGAAAGAGCTCGGTCTTTTTCAGATGAATTCAAGTGAAACTGCTGATCTCATCTGTTGCTTTTCAATGATCGATTCCGTTAACGTGTTCGCATAGTTCTGAGTCCATCTCAGCTGTATATAAAGAAGATCTGTTTTCAAAAACTATAGGTGGGTTCCTCATGCTGCCTTCTTCCGACAATGGTACGCTTGATTGTGAAAGTTAAAATGATAAATTCAATCGCTTTGGTAGTGGTAATAATAACAATTTTCCCTCTTGGAATTATAATCGAAGCCACCGATCTGGTGACTTTGATCGAAATCAAGATGATGCTGAAAACAATGATTCAGAAAATACTGGCAAGTCGTCGCGGCAGACAAGAATCGTTGGAAGACGAAAAACAAACCGTTCTAAATCGAGACAAACACGTGGCAATGAACGAAGGCAATGGCAATTGAATGATTTTCTGCTACCAGCATTAAGTGATATGTCACCAGTAGATGTTCCAAATTTTCCGACAGATCTTAATTTAACAAATTTTGGTGCAACAACAACGAGCACACGACCTCGGACACCAAATAATGCTTTACCACAGCGATCGAATTTTGTAATACAGACAGTTACAACAGTTAATAGAACTCAACCATTCAATGTTACTGATGACAACACAAATGACAACCGAAACCAACAAGGACGGCAACCATCGAGAAACCCACAACAACGACCAGCATTGTTTGTACGCCAACAAAGTCAAAATCGTCAAAAACAATATTGCAGCATGACTAGTCAATATGATGAGAACTACAATCGGTTTGATGCATACAGAGAAATAGATTTTTCTACAGATATTGAATCATATTATAGTGACGAAGCAACTATGACGCTACTCTGTTTAGAAATAATAATAGTAGTAAACAAAATAAAAGAAAGAAGAAACAACGAATATATTTGGAACCCAATTGAATCATGCGTTATCTGCAAGATAATTCAGCAGCGATTGTTATACGGGTCGTGATAATCAAGCTTATGTATTAGCCACAAGCTCGACCTATGATGAATGGATTCGTAATAATTACGAACAGCAAGTATCGCAACAATAATTAAAAATCGGCATGCAGCATAAACATTGGGTGAAAAGGAAGTTGTTCAACGACCGAAGAAACGTGATGACGAAAGAAATCGTCGTTCTATTCAAAAAATGATAAATCAATCAACAGTAAACATAGATCGTGCAAGTGCCACAATGTCGGATCTTCAAATCCAATTGTGTACGTATTGGACTCAAACAGTAGCCGGTCCTATAGCTGCTGCCATGACATCGGCAGCGAGTGCTGTTCGTATTCATGAAGTTGCCGATCGAGTGGAAAGATCGATATTAAATTATATTTAACATTGTACACAACATGTTAGAAAGATGGCCGAACAAAAAATTCAAATTGCTAAAGCACAAATGGAAGAGTATAAAGTTTTACAAGATTTTCAAGAAACTGCCATTCCAAATCAATGGAATATTTATTTAGTGTTAAAGAAAAATGAAAACATGAAATACAAAGAATAAGCATTATCTCTGGGAGGCAAAACGCGTCTACCCAGGAGGATCATTCCGACCGTTGGATCCAATCGGATGCCTGTCGGATCCGAAATTCGGATCCCTAGATTTGGATTTTATCGAATCCTACTATCGGAATCCGATTGGATTTCATCGTATGATAAAACAGGCCTCCACTATTGGGATTAAATGCTAATTCGTACACAAATAAGAAAATACGTTTCTTCCGTCGTTTCCGTTACTGTTTCCACAACCCGGATTCCCATAAGATTTCATCGGATCGTAGGATCCGATCGGATTCGGTATTGGATTCATTCACCTGGGGATTACCATTCACCACCAAAATTTGTTTCAAATATTAATTTGATATTTAGAATCGATGAATCAATAGTGAGCAAAGAAGAAGCTCAAATATTATACGATCAAATGCATTCATTGACAATGAATATCGTAGTCAAGCGATGTCATCACATTTGCAAGCAACTAACATGTGAACGTGAAATCCTCACAGCCGAAATCGAACAAATTATTGAAGGTTTATCACGTGAAGATGATAATGAAGAATCGCATGCTGGTGTTTCAGCTTTCAAGCATTATGATGAAAATTACGATGAGCACGTATGAGCTTAGAAGCTGAACGATCGCTGTATGTTTTGCAAGAACAGCGAGTCGAGGGCGAAATCAAATAACAAGAATAAATCGTTACCACGACACTCACTCGGTCGTTTGGCGAGGATTTCTTGCTCCGACCCTAATCAATGAAGCGCAAGCAAAGTTAACCGAAGGAGAACGTCAACTATTAAAATTAGGTCCTCGGTTCATATACAACAATCCGGAAACTGCTTCTCGACAACGCACAACCGAGTCGGCTACTTTGAAACGAAAAACTGAAGCTCGATTTTTCGAGAACAAAGTGAGCTCCGGTGCAGCTGTCGAACATTATATAGCCAATTTAAATATGCTACTAGAAAATCTACACAGCACATCGACTCTTCGAACACATCGGAAACAGAACCAGCAACATGAATATATTTCAAATAAATCTTCGCGAAAAACCATTGAACCACAAGTTACTAAATCAAACACAATGATACATGAAAATAATAAACAGCATAATAATTATGGTAGATTGGTGAAATATTTGAAACATAAAGTCCGCTCGGTAAATAAAATTCTTCCGAAAACCAATAAAACTAAAGTCTTTCATTTAGCAAATCTTCAAAATTATCAAAAGAAATCCAATGAATACATGGAAAAAACCAAAGTGTAAGAATACAAAGGTGCAAATCAACCAACTACCCAATTTAAATCAACGTGCAAATATATATCGATTAGATTTACGATTATCGAAATTGAACAACCAAAAACAATATGAACAATTATGTATTAAACGCAATGAAGCCGAATTAACCCAAGTTTATTATTTATCAAAAGCCCACAAGCCCGGTACACCACTTCGTCCAATCGTTTGGGATCTTAAACATCCGACAATTAAAATATCAAGATTTCTCGATGAATTACTTCGACCATGATTCGATCGAATGGCATTTAAATACGACTGACACTTCTGGATTCGACGTACTCAAACAAGTCTAACAATGGTCTACACAAAATCTACATCGAGATACTCTATTATTTACAATTGAAGTCGTGGACCTGTACACAATGATACCACAAACAGAAGGCATTTGATCAATTAGAAAAATGCTGGACTAATTACAAATTAAACAACTAGGTGAATTGAAAATTGAAAGAATCATTAGATTCAGCCGACTTGTGATACGAAATAATTGTTTTTCATATAATGGTAATATCTATCGTCAAATACGTGGTGGTGCAATTGGTTCTCCATTAACTCTTACAATTGTAAATTATTCATGTTCTTTTATGAAAACGATATCGTCAAGGAAATTGGCAGTGGTGGTAGACTTTATCTGCGATATATCGATCATATATATTCATTACAATTAATTGGCCGACTCGACACTTAATTGAAGAAATGGACCGATGGAACGATTTCGATACAGATATTAAACTAAAAGGTCATGCCGGTTATTCAATCAATTTTCTTGATTTATATATAGAAAATATGAATGGTCAATTATAAACGAAAGTTTTTCACAAGTCATCCTATGCGAACCATACTGCTTACTTTGCCGATCATAAGGTCACGACTTATGTGCGTATTCTATCGGTCAATATATGTTTTAACAATCGGTCACTGTGTATAGATGTTCTGACCTCATCGAGCGATGAGTCGACGGCGAATTCCATTTCAAAGTGAAGTGTAAAGAGGACACCTCACCCTCTGATAGGAGATCGGTTCAGTAGGTGGAACTTAAAACCAAAATTTCAGAAATCGACAAAACTCCAACGACTTCCATTCCGGGATCGAAAAACCTGCGTTCTCCATGATTCAGCTACCGACTAAAAAAATCACTACAAACACATTTGAATTGAATTCCGAATTCAAATAAACGTAAGCCTTTCATGAATTTAGTTGGGTTCTTTGTTCAGTTCGATTGTGGTTTCAGATGAATCTTGAACTCTGAATTCGAATGAATCTGAATTCAGTTGAATTGACAATTCATCTGAATTCAGGAAGACCCACTATCGAGGCAGACTAAGTTATTAAAAAAACGCGTTAAAGTAGCGTTAAAACGACGTATCAGCGTTATAACGCCATTGTTACGACATTCCGACGCATCTTTACGCGTTATACTTTCCAAACGCGCTAAACTGCGTTAGATTTTTGTAATTTTATGCGTTTTTACCCGTATTTCGTACAAAATTCCGGAGTTTCACAGCGTTCGAATGTTCGAACGCGTACTAACGCGAAAATATCTGTGAAAAAAAAACATTTTAACGCGTATTTTCCTAGAAGTAATTAAACGCGTATGATCTCTCGCTTGTTTTTAATGCGAATTCGTGTTAACGCTATTTAATGTGTTCAATTGTTACTCATTATTTTTCATTTAGAGTTATAATGTAAAGCTGATGTATGAGTACAGTCCTTCAGATTTGTTTGAATTCGGATGTGTTTTTCACTACAATCATTTTGATTGTTATGGACATAGTTGTTGTTCGTTTTGTGCTTTATGAAAATATTATGCTATCCAGTCAAACAAACGTCTGAAAAGAACTAGCTCCAACCGTTTTTAAATTTCTTTGAAACGACGTTTTCAAGATTTATCGAATGTGTTACAATATTTAAGAATTAAAACACGTGGATTTTTTTCTTATTTATGCTTTTCTATCCGTTAGCAACTCTAATTTCATGAGATTTAACGCGTTGGTCTACGAACAAGTTTTATTACGTACAGCGTTTACTGTGATTCGATCTATGAAAAGTTTCTTGTACTTAACAAAAAATAAAATAAACATACAGAACTGCCGAATTTCATGATTTGTCTTTTAAGTCCATTGGGAATGAAGTTTTTGAAGTGACCGATTTTTCGGTCTTATCCTGCGAACCCATTAGTAGAAATTAAAATCTGCCAATAGCATATTTTGAATTCAGTAAAAATTCTCATTTCTACTAAAACATGAATATGTTCAGTAATGGGAAAACAGACATATTTTGGGAACAAAGAGTTATCCTGATATTTAAAAACAAAAGATATAATATTTTCGATGAACATATATTTTTTATCAAATTCGCATATCGAAATTCCTAAAGATATGTTTAAATATATTCTGAAAATATTTAAAACAATGTACGTACGTTTTAAAAAGATTCTTGAAACATATTCATACATTTTTTCAAATGCGTCTAGAAAAAACTGTAAATTTTCTGTTAGATACTTATATATATTGTTTTATAGATTTTTGAAAATTTTATTGATTGATTTATTCAAAATATGTTTAGAGGATACAGTTTTCGAAGTGTCTGTTAAAATAATTGAAAACCAATTCTGAAAAAATTCTATTTATCCTCTAAAGAAATATAAGCATATGTTTTGGATGAATATTAGTTTTTTTTGCATCTCAGGATAGCTCAAACGCAGTTAATGCAGGCTTAATTCTCAATTTTATGAGGCATCTCAAGAAACAATCAGAATTGATTTCGTTCTGGGCTTAATTCTATTCCATTGCAATAGTATTTTCAATTCAACTTACATTCGTACGACTAGTCGAAGGACAACAATTTCGACTCTCATCGTGTACATCTTGGGATCGAATGTTGGGTAACGCAGTTAGTTCGGAAATTTCACTAAATGATATTAATTGAAATACAAACATGGCATCATCAGCAGATAACAAGCAATGTAGCGATACAGAAGAATTCTTGATGACTGGCTAAGTGAGACGAACAAAAGAAAAATACGCGTAAAAACGCATAGATTTTCTTAACGAAAAAAAGTCGTAGGAAGCGCATATTTCTACGCGTTCATAACGCGTTTAATTTTTGAACGAAGAAATGTTCGTTTAGTAACTTGAGCGCGTTATGAACTCGTAGAAATGTGCGCTTTCGACGATGTCTTTTACGCTAAATTTTCGACGCCTTTTTACGGGTTTTTTTTCATAACTCGTCTGACTGGGTAGTCATCAGTCAAAAAAAAGCACACCCATAGTATATATACATATATATTTGAACTCAGAATTCATCTGAATTCAGGAAGATCCCTAGTCCCTCCTCCAAAAAAAAGCACACCCATAGTATATATACATGTTTGTTTGATTACAGAATTCAGGTTCAATCATAGAAGGACATAGTTATGACGATTCTCTAGTCCCTGATTTCTGTTTGCAATGATGGATCATTTTCTTTATTTGGAATTAAGATTGAAATCATATACCCCATTGTATGTCAGTTTCTCATAAGATCATAATAAAATAGATACTGTAGTTGTAACTAAAACATCCATCCTTTATTTCGTTACACTTACCATTCAACAGTGTTCATCGAATACATATGAAAAAGAACATTCCACCAGAGATGTTACTTCGTGCAATCAAGTATTGTTCAACATTCGAAGCATACTTAAATGAATGTGCAAAATTACATGTGGTTCTTCTTTTAAACAAATATCCAGGTGAATTCATCAATAATCATTTAAATCGTGTATTACGAAAGCACAATATCAATGAAATTAGACCTTAAACAATTACAAGGCATTACACATGAAAAAGTTATCTTCTCGCAATGACACAAGAAAATTACAATTGATTATGGCAGAACTATATTCATTCATTTTACTTATGGTTCAAGGAGGCAGATATTTCTGATGAAACTGAATCATCTATGGCACAAATATTTCAATGAATCTGCAATCAATGATCTCACGCCACTTCTAGGAACTCGTAATGTTGATAATCTTGAAAGTCGATTGGTAAAGAATAAGCGTTAATGTTAACAAGGTCAAAATTTCTACAAATTACAATAAATTAAAAGATACATTAATGAGAAATGAAACATTCACATGGATCAATATTTCTAAATACTTTTCATTTATCATTTGAATATCTTGAATTCCAGAAAACATGTCGTTGTTCTGCCGAATATGTGATTAAATATTTCTGAAAGTGAAATCAACACACATATACATGGTTTGAATCGACATCGATGGCTGAACACACCGATACAGAAACATAACACTGCACTACAAGTAAAAGAGTCGTGTTATCTGTTTAAAAAGCACTTTTTCTGTACCGATGTTCAGTAGAGATATTTTTATTCATTTATGTTGAATCTGTTCGATCTTTCGCTTCCGAACAGGAGCCAAGCTTTTTTCTCGTTTTTTCATTTTTTCCAGTCATATTATTTGTCACTGTTTTCATTTTATTACAAAGCAGAGTCCTGATGAGTGTTTTTTGATAAATAAAAGCACGAAAGGCGTGGGAAAACTTAACTGTGCACTTACATTCACAGGTCAAAGAAAACGGCGTCGTAAATGGTGAAAAATGGCAGTATTATGCGCCGTAATCCGTCAACCCGTTTTTATGATCCGCCGTTTAGTGCAGTAAATGATCTTCGTTTTTCGTCGTATGTTAGCCGTAAAACGGTAATCCGAAAGTAATGCGAGAAACAATACTGTTCAATATTGCACGATATTGTATGGAGACCGTTTTTCGGAATGCCATTTTACGGCTAACATACGGCGAAAAAAAGATGGCCGTTTCTTGTAAAAACAATGATCGTTTACTGCACTAAACAGCGGATCATAAAACGGGCTGACGGATTACGGCGAGTAGTAGCGCTGTTTCCGACGCTGTTACGAGCATCCGGAATGATCAATCTGGGTTATTGTGTCTTATTCATATTCGTAATAATCTACTATTTACTCATTCATTTAATTCGAAATAAAACACAATCATTTGGTGAAAAGGAAAAGTTGAGAACCACCAGATTGCATTTATCGTCACATTTCAAGAGATAGGTCGTTGTGTTCTTCGATATACAACAGAAAAGAAGGATCATTCTTAATATTCAACAAACCATGAATGATTAGTTGATTGAAATTTCGATCTTTAATTATGTCATAAAAGATACAGACATGTATATGCTATTAAACAAGGTGTTTTATCGTTGGGCTGTATTTTAGATTAATTTCGATTATCTTTTACATAGATGTTTCTATTCTATGAAGGTTTAGATTACTCTTGCATTTTTATCAATTAAAACACCTAGATCAATATTGTCCGAAATACATTAAAGCAACATTTGTCTCTTTTAAAGAAAGAAAACAGAAAAAAGGATCAATTTTCTTTCAAAACGAATGTGACTAATGTATGTAGGATTTACTTATGAGGCATAATAGAAGTAGATCATCGTCAAGTTTGACATCAGAACTAATTTACTGATCGTATTTGTGCTGTAAGCACACTCGAATACTGTCATGCATTCTAATATTGGATTCGTCTTACTAATTATGTGTATGCTGATTTCAGTTGTCCAAGTACAAAAGTGGACAGGTACTTTCGCATGGAATAATAAATGTAAACCAAGTGTTTGTTGCTGTTATACTGGCTCATTGAGTGTCTCTGATTCTGGTTCCAATCTCTACTTTAGATCAGGTGCCACAGGATGTTCGTCATCTATATCTTCAGGAACATATTCAAACCCAAACAGTTATTCATTTTCAACCACTGGAGAGAGAGGCTCACAAATCGTTTATTCTCTGAGCTCCGATAGTAATACACTAACGGTTAGAAATATTGGTTTCAGCTCTTGTGATGACACCGCTCGTCGTACTTCATCGGGAATACGTATATATTCATCTATGGTCCTATTGTTAATTCTTTTCACTGCCATATATATCGTACTATGAATTATTATTAATAAAAACACAAAACAATTTCGATTATTCAAGAACAATCCTTTCATCAGAATTCGAAAAGAGTATAGTATCAATTGAAATTGACTGAAAGATTATAATAAATGGCCATTTGAAACGATCATACACCAAGAAATCCTTTTTCAAACCGGATTTGTTACCTCTTACTAATAAATGGAGGAGTTATTCATACAGAAGAACACGGTATGTTCGTATCTAAAAGTTGAATACTGAAACTTCAACGTAAAGATGAAGTAGGTCAAATTGATGCTTGATAAAATTATAGTGCATGATCGAAAATAATAAAATATCGAATTGAATTTCTCACTGCTTCATTTACATTTAAGAATGCTTCTATGTGCTACTATTGCCAACTAGATATAAACAAAGTAGCTTGATTTCAAGGGAAATCGAAAACGAGAGATTTATTAATACTCATCACAATAGAGCATATCAGGTTATTATAATAATAGAAATCGTTTTTTGGTTTGTTTTCACTAGTCATAAAGTATATGAGTGGTAACACTAAGTTTTATCCAGATAGCTATATATCTCTTTCTTTAGTTCCATAGAAAAATTCATTCGAAGTGATGTACATATTTGGGTTTTATTTTTCAACTCAACTAAGATACTACGAATGTGTATTCCATGGTGAAAAAAATGAACATACATACCCTCTGTGGAGAATGAAATGAAAAAATAATTAAACAGAGCTCGAAGCTTCTCTGTCGGAAAAATAGTAGTAACAGTTATGTTTTCTGTAGAAATATTTTGATCTTGGTCTATGTAAACTTGGATCGAAGTACTTCACAGAAGTGGGTATAACGGTTCCTATGAAAAGAATATCTATCTCGAATGTGACGGTTGATTGTTTCGAGTTCGTTCATTGTTCTAAATTTAAAGTGCATATATATATGTCGCATTACTCTCCTTTAATATAATAAAGTATTGATCTGCTTTTATTGATTAACATTAGCCCATAGTTAAATGATAAGAATAACGGTTTGATTCATGACTTAGACAAAGTTGTATTTGCGATTAATATGGATACATCATTAATATCATTGCTGAAAGAATCTTCTAAGAAAGAATCTAAGAAATTCGATATCTAAGTATTTTGGATCGTACTCAAATAGATTAGAATATGCTCTGCTCTTGTATCATACAACATGTTTTATGGCAATCTATCTATAAGACAATAACGATTTAGAGATTGAATATTTGATAAATCGAAGTAAGAAACGGATTCCTCTGGAATTCAGTTGGTACCAGAGACCCAAACCGGGTGAGGAGCATTTTAGATGAAACAGGACGGGGCGGGGAGAAAAAAAGAAACTAAGCTCGGGGCGGGGCGGGACGGGGTCGGAAAAAAAGGAATCCCGACATTTTCCCCGTTCTTCATTTTCACTATAAAGATGTTCATATTTCTAAATACATATGATTATCAAAAGAAAAGATTTTGTTCTCACTCATGGTCAGCATTTGATTGCATATAAGTGTCAGGATTTCTGTGAAACGTTCGTTGTCTCTATTGAATTCGGTGTTCAACATTGAGGAAGGAAACACTCTGGGATCCGTTCTGCATCCAAAATTCAAAACATTATTGTTAGCAGCGGCAGCTCAGAAATCAGAGTGTTATCGAACGTGTCGTGTATTGCTGCCGAAAGGGAACTATGCATCCGCATTCGATGGTCACAATGAACCACCAAGAAAAAAGCAAAACAATTTTCTCGAACAATCGAAGGTTGACGATGTGATAAAAGCAAAATGTAAAAAGACAACGGCAGCAAAGGTTGAACTCGATATTTATATCGATTGTAAGGTGGATGGACCCATAAGAATTATGCGAATACATTATAATTTTGGAAAGATACCAGGATATGTTTCCGAACCTCTCGAAGTTAGCACATCGAATATATTTTGTTCTCTGCAGTTCAGCTGCTGTTGAAAGAGAGTTTTCTACAGTAGATCTAATCGTCAATCAAAGTAGATGTAATAGTAGACCCAACCACTGTTAACAATGTATTTTTTCTTCGCTCTTTAGAGAACAGCAAAATGATTAATTGATCTCGAGAAACATGTTTTTGCGCTCATATCAATTTAGGCCAATGGAGGAACAGCTGATTTTTTATTTCAATGATGGTTTTTTTATACGAATCAATTGATTTGAATCAGAAAAAAAACAGCAATGCCAAAAGAAAGATCACAGAAATCAAGAAAATGGGATTTAAACTGTCTCCCCTTAGATTCATATTTCGAACAACTAGGATATTGAATTTTATCATTTCAATCGAGTCGCTGATTTTTTTGATTTGAAATTGATTTAAAATCAAAAAAAATCAGCTGTTTCCCCCTTGACTTAACCTCTAACCGTGAGCCTTTTTTTGTACTAATATCTGTAATTTTATGTACCATCGTGTAAAACTTGTTGTACTCTAAGATGCTTGTGAGTATTCTTGTAATATACTATGAAATAAATTATAAAAATAAAAGTCGAAAACAACCTCAAAAATTTTAATGATACCACTAATATCAGTCAAGAGAATATCAGAGCGGGGAGTGACGGGGAAACCCGTTTCGGGGTGGGTTGGGGTGGGGCGGCGAGTGAAAAACTTCCCCCGTTTCGGTCTCTATTTGATACATTGCAAGAATACTCTGCGTCTGGATTTGCATAAATTCGACAAAAACAAGAAAGATAACGATTATTTATAGCGACATCTGATATCTTAAGGGAAGGTTTCGGTCGATTCGCGTCCTTTAATAATCAAATACTAGCTTTAGTTTGATAGTGTGCTGTCATGTGCTGTTGTCTTTCTGGTTTCTTCATGTAATCTAGTTTATATATGATAAAAGAAAAACAAAATGAGAAACTTGATGGCAAACAAACGTGTGCGCATTGGAGACTTGCAAATATCTCAAGTTCTCTTTGATTTTGTAAATCAAGAAGTTCTACCTGAGACAAATATCGATCAAGATATATTCTGGTCTGGTGCTGAATCAATCATTACTGAATTATCACCTGACAACAATAAACTTTTACAAAAACGAGATGAATTGCAAGCTCAAATTGATGAATGGCACCGTACTCATCAAGGAAAACATACAGATATTGTTACTTACAAAGCATTTTTATATAATATCGGTTATTTATTACCACGAAACAATGATGAAAATTTTCAGATCAATCCCGTCAATGTTGATGATGAAATTGCCATTAAAGCTGCACCTCAACTTGTTGTTCCGTTAATGAACGCTAGATTTACACTCAATGCCACTAATGCTCGATGGGGTTCATTATATGATGCATTATATGGCACGGATGTTATATCAGAAGAAGATGGATGTGAAAAAACTGATCCAGATAATAAAAAACGACATAAAAAAGTTATTGCTTTTACAAGACATTTTCTCGATCAATCAATTCCATTGGCTAATGAGTGTTCTCATAAGGATGCAATGAAATATGAAATTGAAAATCATGAACTTAAAGTAAGAAACTAACTTACAAAGAAACATAGTAAACTGTTAGCTATGTAACGGCGTGATACTTTTTTCATAGATAGGATTCCGCGAGTAGAGAGCTGCAAGTTGCAAGATTTTGGCAACTTGTAACCTGCCCTGCCCTGTAGTTTTTTATAATTGAGAAAAATTCAAACTTTTACATGAGTATATCATATAATTTTATCCAATTTGTTTCAAGCACAAAGTAAAAAACATGACATCATTCATTTCGAAAATTTCTTATCATTAAAATATCATCAACAATATCTGGATTTAAAATTTATCTTCTTTTTTTCTAATATTCGACCTGATAAGCTAAAAACAAGCTCTGGTGTAGTCGAATTTGCAGGAATTCTGACTATGAAGTTATTCATAGTGATCCTCTTAATAATATATGCTAGAGCATGTTATCGAGTGTGCAACATATCTTTATCCTTCCCGAAGATAAACTAATTATAATAATGGACAAAAGAATAAAAATAATGAAGCTCAAACACAGAAAAATAATATAACTAAAGCACATATCTATTATTTCTATTGAATACACTTGCGACCAATCTAAATTGAAATTTAATTCAGTATCAGTGTTAGCCTTTTCTTATCAAATAATTCTAGAAAGACGTCAACAACATCTATTGCATAATACTAGTCCGATACTCACACGTCACACTACTGATACCCTGTAACCTGCCCTATAAAAATTTTGATAACGTGCAGGTCTCTACCCGTGAAGATTCACACACCCGCAAAAAAATGATGTCTTCGCATATACTCTTCTCATGAGGTGATGATGGTTCTATAACATCATCGATCTAAGATGGTGATTGATAAGAAAAATATAAACGAGAAGAAAATATTGTCCATGAATAGATCTCCTGATGATTAGATTGCTTTTAAAATGTCACCCAACGTAGGGGATTCGTTTTCGACATATAGGAGACTTAAGAGAAATCGACTTGGTGAATATTTTCTCGGTAGGTTATTGTTTTTTCCTCTGAGTTATGAATCGTTCAAGATGAGAAAATCCACAGTGATTAATATTCCACGAATCGAACGGCATGTGTAGCTTTAGACACAATGAACTTGAACTTTCTTTGTTTCAAAATAATTTTCGCAATAAATTCTTCAGTGTAAGCATAAGAATCTATGAAATTGCTCATCATTCCGCAATGAATGATATCTGTTGCAAAATTCTACTACTCTCGCTAAGTTCAATACATGAATAAAATATTACTTAGATTGTTGATTAAATATTCAGTATAGTTTCATTCTTGGATAGATTGAATATTATGTAATGTTTTCAAAAATAGATAACTTTACAAGATGGAACTATCACACAACTGAAATGTCCTGATCAATTTCTTGGCTATCAAGGTGTTGTGAATCAACCCAATGCTTTTGTGTTTATACATCATGGTCTTCATATTGAAATTCAAATTGATCGAAATAATAGTCGAAATGATAAGGCAGGAATCAAAGATGTTTTAATTGAATCAGCAATTACAACTATTGTTGATTGTGAAGATTCAGTTGCAGCTGTCGATGTATATGATAAAGTACATTTATATCGAAATTGGCTCGGTTTAATGAAAGGTAATCTGGAAGCTCAATTCATGAAAGGAACAAAGCATATCATCCGTAAGCTAAACACAGATCGAATTTACATTTCAAAAACTGGAAATAAATTACGACTAGCAGGTCGATCTCTGCTACTTATTCGTCATGTTGGTCAGTTACTATATACTGATGCTATTTTAAATAAAGATAATGAATGTATTCCTGAAGGAATTCTCGATGCACTCATTACAAGTCTAATTGCTTTACATGATTTGGACAAGAAAGAAGAAGAAAAGATGAAAAATAGTCGTAAAGGTTCAATATATATTGTTAAACCAAAACAACATGGTCCAGAAGAATTTGCTTTTACGTCACGTCTATTTAATCGCGTTGAAGATCTTCTTCAATTGTCGAGACATACACTAAAAATTGGTATTATGGATGAAGAACGTCGTACAACAGTTAACATGACTGCATGCATTCGAGAAGTCAAAGATCGACTTGTATTTATTAATACAGGATTTCTTGATAGAACTGGCGATGAAATTCATACATCGATGAAAGCCGGTCCTCTCGTGCGTAAATCTCAAATGAAAGAAGCGAAATGGCTCATGGCATATGAAAAGAATAATGTTGAAATAGGATTGAAATGTGGTCTATCGGGAAAAGCACAAATTGGTAAAGGCATGTGGGCTATGCCAGATATGATGGCAGCCATGTATCAACAGAAAATTCATCAACTCAAAGCAGGCGCAACTTGTGCATGGGTACCATCGCCAACAGCTGCTACTCTTCATACTTTACATTATCATCAAATCGATGTTTTTGCTCATCAAATGCAATTGATATCTACGTTATCGTTATCAAATGATTATTTAGACGATTTATTAACGATTCCGATTCTAAAAACGACTTTAACACCGGAAGAAATTCAACGGGAATTAAATAGCAATGCACAAAGTATACTTGGTTATGTTGTTCGTTGGATTGATCAAGGTATTGGCTGTTCCAAAGTACCTGACATTGATGATATAGGATTAATGGAAGATCGAGCAACATTAAGAATTTCTAGTCAACTTATGGCTAATTGGTTAAGACATCGAATCATTACACAAAAACAAATCATAAAAACGTTTCAACAAATGGCTCAAGTTGTCGATAGACAAAATAAATGTATTGTACAATATCAACCTATGGCACCTGATTATAATCGAAGCATCGCTTTTCAAGCTGCCCTTGAACTTGTTCTTAATGGTGATAAACAACCAAATGGATACACTGAACTTATTTTACATCGACGCCGACGAGAATTTAAAGATCAACAGAAACAAACTTGTATTTGCTGCTGATATAGACTCATGAAGAAATCTCTTTTAGTTTTAGTAGATATTTTCTTCCAAGTGCAATAATTCCTTGTTTATAGATATTATAGAGAATCATAGAATGAGGTCTATAAGAATACGAATTTCTAATAAGAATCAGCCACTCTGTATGTTTTGTTTCTAGCTAGAGAATGCGAAGTTTTAATTACACTCGTATATTTGAAATTTCGAATTGAAACTTTGCCTATATGCCAAAGTCGATTACAATGACTTTGGGTACAAATGAAATTAAGTTTTGAATGAAGTCGCTTTGAACTTTGAGACATTGAAAAATTAGATTTTGCTCGATATTGTATATCGAGTAATGAACATGCAATAGTTATTCTAATAAGTTTCAATAGCTGATGAAATCTTTGTTTGAAGAAGTTTAAAAGCAGAACTTTCTCTAAAACAAAATCAAACAAAACAATTCTTCATTTTAGTGAAATATGAAGGAATCTAAGTCTTTGTAGGGTTTATTGTAAAATGCTGGTTTATTTTCAGGAAGAAAAACTAATTATTGCGACGGTAAGAGCATATCTAAATATATTTTCGCAGTCAAGAGATTCTACTATCATCTATTATGAAATTTTTCGTTCAATAGATTTATTTTGATTATTTTCTTCAACTGATTTATTACAATTTAAAAATGGTGTTCATAAATTTTACTCGCTTGGAATAATTATCTTTTATTGCAATTATCGTATCATTTTTGAATCAGAAAGGATAGAGTTTTTTCCGACTATAAAATTATAATTGATAGTTCAAAATCATTTGTTCACTTTCTTGAAAATAATGTTCATCACAATTATTACCCGATCCTTCACGATCTACAACAAGAAAATCATCATCGCCATCGCCTATTGCTAAGACAGGATGATGCCAAGTTCCACGACTATAATTTATTCCTTGTTTACCATTCGTTATAAAAGCACGTATACGGTCAAGTTGAGGCTTATCACTATTGATAGACTTATCGGTTGGAGGAGCAACCACGATAAGAAATGGTCGACCAAGTAAAGGTACAAAAGCTTGACTACCCAATGGATGTCTCTCAAGCATACGAATAGTTAACGGCATTTGTGTCACATTCGCTCGAAAAATACTAATGATGGCTCGGTCTTCGTCTGCTGGATAGGCTGTTGCTACCTGACTGAGGCAATGATATCGACGGGTTGATCCATTATTAATCATTCTGAAAGGTCGTTGATCCGTTTCGATAACATCACCAAATGGAATAAATGCCTCTTGTGTTAACGGTTCGATATTTAACTTTCGTAAAGTCATTTTTAATGTTGCGTGAGGAAAGCACTATGAATGATGGAAGTTATACGAAACAAAACGATAATAAATGTTTAGGAGAGGTGTGTTTGCATTTTCTTCTCATTGGACAAAAGGTGAAAGGGAATGTGTAGACAACACATGAATCTACTTGTTCTTTATCTATTTTACCTTTTCTATTGATTGGCTAATGAAGATAGAATAGCATTGCCCATCATAAACGTTAAATTAAATACGAATCTCTATATTGAACTCATGTTATTTGTATAACAACAGAGACACTAGATATAGATAGGCATGACTGACTTCAGTTTCGCTAATACTTTCAGCAAAATTAGTCTGTACACACACATAATATGTGTACTGTCTATTCATGTGATGCCGCTCATTATCAATGGCTAACAGATATTAGTAATTTTTTATTCATTTCCATCACCGATCATTCCTTAAAATATACTCTTTCACCCTCGTTTTCCGTAGGTATGGTTTATGTAACAATTTAAATAACTTTAATAGCAGTGTACTATTTTTCTTATTTCTTATTGAGAAAAGCAGCTTAATATATCAATGTCAGAACATTTCCTCAAAATGAAGCTGACTCACAAAATTATATATCTCATTTTTCTAAATTTTGAATATATTCTACTGACAATAAATATTTAACTTTTAGATTGTAACATAATTTTGATGAGATATCCCATGCTCAAGATATTAAATAAATAAATATGCACTTGTTTTACCGAGCATGGATATCTATTAGCCTATTTGACGGTCAATTCGAGTCGTTGCAATTCAAACGTATGATCTAGCAAAATTTACAGCGATTTACATTTCTGATCATTTTACTTGTATCATCAAAGGACGATGATAACTCATGATACGTAGACCAACAAACATGATGCATCAAATCCTAATCCTTCAATGCCTAATTTTCATTTAACACTTCTACGATATATTGTTATAGTTATTTCAGAAATCTTCGTGTGAGCTTTTGTGACTTTATAGTTTAGTTTTGTGGAAGTTGGAAATATTGTTGCTGCACTATAGTACTTGTATAATATTTGATTGATGAATATGTAAATACTACTTCGTGTGTACTTAGAGATCATTAAATCTGCAGAAGTATTCAATGTTCTCTTGCTATAAGTAGATAGCTTTAAAATAAATATTGAAATACTAAATATTGAGAATAATTTATACACTCTCTATGTTTAATTTGAAATGATCATGCAGATACGCAGCTACTCAATTATTTTAAATGAAAGTCATTAAATATTAATTTCAATGACATACTGTCGTTGAACTATGAACAATATCGTCCTCTAAGTTTAACATAAGTTTTTAACGATTACATTTCTGTTTCAAGTTCATATATATATATATTTATATATTATGTGTCGTAGATCATTCTAAGATTCGATGCAGTAAGAATTTTAGTTCTAAATTTATCGTCGAACTCAAGATGTATTTTGCTGAGTTGTAATAAATCGATAGACCGTACCTTGTCAATAGACGGTCCAAAATTCAGAGTAATATTAAAACTTTTCAAATTAGCAGTAATGTGTTTACATAGGAATTTCATTGTAAGCTATGCATGACTCTTCAAAACAAATTTTTATTAATCAATCTATTATGGAACACATCAGTATGACCGTTGTTGCGTCTTAGTTTATCGAAAGACATCTTAAATTCAAGAACGATTCCAACGCTGAAATTGAGCTGTGATCTAGACTCTGTGCACGATCGAAGTTAAGACGCTTGCAAACTTGGATCGAAGATTAGCCAACGACATGCATATCCTGATGAAATTATGAGATGTATAACAACAGATGACGAATTATAAAGAAGTATTCAAGTTTCACGTAAACAAGATACATGACAACGAGATATTTATATGAACTTCGTCTTTCAAATATTGTTAAACGAAAAGCAAGACATATTTTCTTGTACTCGAATAAGATTCGAATTTTGTTATTAGGAAGCTGGATTTATTTATCAATACTCAGTGAATACTGAGCAAAACATATCGGATTCATGAAAAACTCAGTGAGTAAAATATGGATAAAAACAAGCAATCAATTTGCTGAATATTTATGTGAGCTGAAATGTGATCACAAAATTATTCTTTTGACATAGTACTTGACCATGCAATAACTTCAGCATTTCATTATAATAACCAGTGAACATGTTGATCAACCACTACAAATGAGTACTCCGTGATAATAGGTGTTCGATAAACGCCAACCCCAAATTTCAATAATGGAGATTTCTATCTTTAAGTCGGTTGATTGAAGGAAGTGCAGACAGAATCGACTGATTGTTTTTAAGTAGATGAGTTCACATGGTAAATTCTTCTTCTCCCATCTTCTCCTCTTATATGCATGAGTCACGATTCAAGTAAGTCACTCGTTCTCAGTACCTGAATATCATTTTCAGTAGAAGAAAAAAGCTTGGAAAGATCATGAGAACATGGCGAATGCATATCTCAAATCTGTTTTTCAAAATTTGGTAAAAGTTGAGAGATGAACGATATGTGAAAAATAATAATTAATCACCTATTTCAAAATCTTACACTCTCATAGAGGAAATCACGATGAATTTCAGTTCCGCTCAACTATGATGACTCAGCTGATAAAAGACAGATGATGGAAATCTGAACCAACAATTACCATATGAAGAAACTATCATTGTTACACAGAGTCGTTCTCAAATATTTTCCGAATCCATGCAGTTACCTGACATTTGATCCGGTGGATACTGTTGAATGGCAGTTTAGTTTGGCGTTGCTTTTTATGTGCTTTGACGGCATAACTGACGACAAGTATCACATCGAGAATATCAATTGTTTTGCATTCTTGTACCAGTGACTTTTTTCTCTTTATTATTCAAAATCTTACTCTACTATTTATGTATTATTAGTGAGTTTAATATTAAACCCACAGATATACCACTGTTGTTTGTGAACAAACGAAAATTTTAAACCGTCTTATCTCTTGTTTTGATAAGATATACATGATCGTCTTCGTCTTACATGCGTGAAAACTAAATATCTTCTAGTAGAAAAAGAAAACTGGCAACAATTAAACCGTTAAAACTAAGAATCTTATAAAATGCCTGTAGCGCAGGATACTACAAGTTAAGGAATTGAGTGTGATTGAACGAAATTGTGTTTTTTATGATTGTCAAAAGCAAATAGACGAGAAACTGTTATCTATCGAATGTTCGTATTTCAATAAAAGGTTTCCATCATCTACGTACTTGAAATTATATTAACTGAATGATGAACACGTTGTAATATCAAGTCAAACTCATCACTTTATCCATTCATTCTTATGAGGTATTCAAGAAAAAAAATTATTAAACGAAAACTTATTCGTTTCACTAGCCCGTCTGTTCATGTAGATCACATTATGAATTTTTTACTATAATGTTTATTGTGCTCACACTATGAGTATCAAAATAATTTTCTTATCCGATTAGTTATTTCATTAATGCCAGAAAAGAGGAGGTACCATGGAACGTCGTATTGTATCAAAGTTACTAATATTGAAATCAATAATAGTGCTGTGATGTTTGATATTACATTTTTATATGCAAGTAACTTTTCATTCTTTTTGAAAAATCCAATGAAAGCATTGTCTTGCCTGAGAATCCTTAGTTTTACGACTATCGATGACTATTCGGCATTCTGTTCTTCCTCGTGCATAGCAGAATGATCCATTGATATTGTGTTTCAGAAGGGAGAGTATGTCCAAGGAAAATTTATCAGCCTCTAACATTCTTCAATCCATTTGAAACATGAATGAATAATAATCTCGCATTATAAAATTCAACATTAATAAAAGTAAGAAGTATGTTTAATATTCCATACTGTATAGTTTTGTTTTGGATAAACAGATCTTACAAAGCAACATGAACTTTGTTGATCGCATTTCACTATAGATTTATAATGAATATAATTTGAATAGAAAATATTTTAAAATAAGTAATTATTTATAATCATTTGTTTATTTCTATTCTAGTTTACTCTAGATATGGGAGTGAACTTCGAACGTAATAAAAATGAAACACAAGTTGTCATCATTATTTTTTGTCGCTGGATACTGTTGACGATGAATCAGTGTTATCTATCGTCGCATTTCTCACCATCTTAGTATCAGGTAAGTTAAACACGAGACAAGTGACGTTAAGTGAGCAAATATTCATTTTTCTTTGCACTTTTCTTATCATTTCATAGTTTTTCATATTGCATTTATAAAATAAGATTGCACAGCTACTTCTACCGTTTCTTGTTGCTTGCATATTTTTCTGTTAAATATTTTTCGAGAACAATTAACTATATACGATGGGACGAGAACTTTCATGTGGGGTTGAATGTATGCGAGGATTATTACTCGTTCTCAATATTTTATTTGTTATTATTGGTCTTGCCCTTATCGGTATTGGTATTTATATAAAAGTCGATACTAATTTTGCATCGATTCTTAGCAAACTTGCCACTGATGGTTCTCTTGAAGTTAAAACTCTCGGATTTTTAGCTTTTGTGATGATTGGTGGTGGTGTGTTTACCTTGATTATTGCATTATTCGGTTGTATGGGTAAGCTTTTTGTGACCTCCATGAATACACATATTATATATATATATATATTCTATCTCTTAAAATAGGTGCATTGTGGAATAATCGATGCTTATTATACTTGTATGCAGTGGTTCTTGCTATTCTGATGATCCTTGAATTAGTAGGCTTTATTTTGGCATTGGTTGAGAAAGGCAAAATTAAAGGTCTCTTTGAGGGACCATTGTCAAAGGCTTTGGAGGATGCTTTAGAGAAAAATCTGACAGATATCAGAATCGCTTTTCAAGACTTAGAAAATTCATTGAAATGCTGCGGTGTCTATAATATAACCGATTACGACCGGTTTTCCAAATACGAGAAATCTAAGCGGTGCAAAGAATATCCAGATTCTGAAGGTTGCTCCGAAGCACTTATTGGCATTTTTACTAAAAATTTACCAATTATTGGTGGTGCATTGGGTGGTATTCTAGTAATAGAATTGTTTGGTTTAATCGGTGCTTGTGTATTGGCTAAAGTTCTCAAAAACTCACCTGAGTCCACTTATTCAACAGGTCCACCACCAGGTTTTTCAAGATTTGCAAGAGGTGGTCGTTCGTGATAAAATAAACATTTGAATATTTAAATAAAGCATTCTTTCATTTTCAATATTAATCCATTGTTCTCTGTTAGTCCTTCAATTATGAATAACATTTTTAAAAAGTAAACGCAAGAGTAAAAATTCCTTCTTCACTTATTGCAATTAACCAAATAAACGCCACAATGAAAAATTCAGATATCGAGAAGGTTAAATTAGAGCTTTATAATTTATTTGTAAAAAAATTTAACTAAATTATGGTGATTATCACATTCATTCATTTCATTCAAAAAAAAATCATTTTCATGTTCGTTTCTATTTTTGACGTTTAATTACACCTTCTTTAATTTGGCGATATAATACATAACGATCTTTACCGATCACAGAACTCTAAAAGACATAGTCATCAAACAGAATGAAAAAATAGGAATGGTGCTATGAAACATACCGTATACAAATCAAGACCGTTCATATCTGCTCGTAAATTGGTAACAGGATTGCGGAAAACAAGACGGCAACTAACTGGCATTTCGTGACCTTTGAAATTTGATTCATTCTATAGAAGAAAAAAAAAGAAAGCCTTCTAATCATTAATCGACATGGAAAAACGACAATTTTTACAGATGAATTAATAAAGAAAAGTATTAATTCAATACCTATATTATTTCTGATTCAAACGAAAGAGTATTACAGAGAAGATTCGACATTATCGAGATCGATGAGATTTTGTGAAAAATAATGAATAACCACATCAGAATATTGCTAAGCAGAACTAGGTTTATAATAAATGAACTACGAATTTCGTGCACGATCAAAGCAATTCCAGAGATATATCCGATCTTCTCAGTTAGGTTCGACTATAGTTTCGAAATAAAATTTCAAATGTGATAAAATTAATTAAATTTTAATTGATAAAGAAAAAGATGGATATCAAAAGAAATCGATTTTAATCAGTAAACCTTAGTGACATTTCCTTCATATGTCTTATATATCACTAATACATACATAAAGATAGAACATTTGCTTCCTTGAATAATGGGTCCTGTCAATAAGTAAGGTCAAATATCCTATCATGAACATCAAGTCACATTTGTGTGTCAGAAATGGAACGATTTGATGTCTATAATGATGTACATTATAATAGAAGTCAATCGAACTCGTTGACATAGATTAATACAAAATTTACTCACAGAAGTTCATGCTTATCAAGAACAATATTCTCGAAGTAGAAGTACTTACATTGATATTTTCGAACTCTGATTCAATGAAAAATCTGAATGTTCACATCATATTGTTACTAATGATAGAAAAACAATTTAAAGTAGTCTCATCAACAACGCCAGTGATGTTAGAGTTTTATCGAGTAAGAAAGTTTTACGATTAAAACAAATATACATTTAAAAACATTATTCTAAATTGAACATGTAAAATCGAACTCTTATTGGCGTATAAATTCGAAAAAACAAACAGTGTTAGTATTTGATCGACTCAGATTTCATTACGTATTGGTGTAATATCATGCGATAGACTAACATTTCTGAAATCATAGTGTTACAAAAATAAATCTTCATCTTACCATTGGTGGTAAATGCATTCCAAAGCTAAAACTATATTCATTCAGATCATCGACAAAAGCTAAGTAATACAAGAATAGAAATAATTGTTATAAATATTGAAATGAATGTTTGTCTTACTTCGAAAAATTAGATGTAATGCTAGATAAAAGTCTTTTTCAAGTTTTTCACTAACAATCATAATTTCGAGATCTTTAATGGGTGTCTACATAAGAGAAGAAAAGCAATTTTTCATAACGATAAAAAACAAAAATATCAACGAACAAGATGAACTATAATATGAGCCGTTCCAATCGGTATTGTCAATCCTAATGCCTGATGAACATATAGATAATCATTAAAATAATTTCTACCATTATTTGTCAGTGCATAAAAGCGAGCACCTTGTCGTATTCGTTCAATATTTCCATAATAGATATCAAAGCCTAGACTAACTTGAAGATGTGTATGGATTTGCGATGCACCACTTTTAGGCATTGCATCCCAGATCATTTCTGGACATGTATACATAGGCTCCTTAGAATAAGCTTTATGAAACCATTGTTTTGCTAATTCAAACATATCACCAATTTCAGCTTCAGTTAAATGTAAGGTATCATGATTACGTGACACTATTAATGTATGCCAACGATCGTATTTGAATGTATTTGCAGCAGTATATGAAAGACGACGTTCAAGACGTCCAAATGAATCTTCGGCTGTGGAATTCAGATAGCTTTTTCCGCAGAAGTCACAGGCTTTCTTACTTTCTTCCATTAAATTTAATGTACTAATGAGAAAAAAAACGAAACTTTGAACCCATACTACTTTAAAGACAATCAAAAAATGTTGTAAAACATTCAAGAATCAACAAATAATGCAAGAAGCATCAATACAAACACATTTATGTCAGTAAACTATCTTGAATAAAAAAAAAAACATTTTAACAGTTTGATTTGAGATCCGCTATTCTAAATTTGTAAAGGAGTTAGTCAATTTTATTGAGCAACACAAAGGCAAGGGCGATAACTGACTATCAAATTTGACAAGTTATATTCAATGTTTCTGGTTTCTCTGACATACTTATTAGAAAACTAACATAATACTCAATATTTAAATACAAGTCATTAGAGAAATTTCTATCCAATAGGTATATCATCAGTATGAAATCGTTCTAATACAATATCAATAATGTTTAAAACTATAGTTTTAAGTTCTTAATTCCTAGAAAACGTTTACAGCTTCTAATAATAGAAAAAGATATTCTTATATGCATCGTTCTATATAATACTCTGGTAGAGAACAGATACATAGTCATAGAAAAAAAAAACTAAGAAAAAAATCCATTCATGACACGGACATAAAGGCTGCAATCAATTTTTACACAATATGCTCCATATCAAAGATTTGTACGCATGTAGAACTATTTCATCACATTGTTCAATTACAGTCAGTCATTTGATCTTAGTCAAATAGTTTACTCATTATAGGAAAAAAAAATTGAAGTATAGAAAATAGACTTCATTTTCGTACTATGACTACGAACAAAAGATTATTCGGTACGACTGCAGCAGATAAAGACGTTTGGTCATTCAAATAAAGTCTTCCTCCAGAGGAAAGTCTTTCAAAGCAAAGTAGAGATCAGATATCATGTGTATACCAGTAAGCCTGACAGTCTTGTTACTTTAATAGATTCGTGTATCGAACATCGGAAAAAATATTTGCTAATATTTCCCTCTGTGAAAACTTTCATAATCATTAAAAGTGGCCACCCCACGAGTGGCATGTTACTTCGAAGTTCGTGATATTCGAAATGAATTACTCTCTGAAATAATTTTAATGAAAAAGCCACTATTTCTAATCGAAACGAAATGAACCTGCATGTTTTACACTTTATGACATCTACATGAGACTTTGGTTAAACTATTGCTTCACTACATTGGAATATGGAAGATGGATACTAATGTGATTGTAGATCGTTTCAGTATTACTACTACTATCAACTAGTCACTTGAATCTCATGCCCATGTAATATTCTTAATCAGCACACGGTGCTAAACATAGAAACACTTAGACTCGCATAAGATTAGCCGATATCTACGATGTATTATTTTGCACAGAAATTTTCCTTCAAACTTCTCGTTGAAAAATGTTGAACTAAATTTCGATGTGTCACTTGAAACAAGTCTGATTACTGACATATATATTTATGTGTGTATCAAATTCAATAGGGATAACACTCATTGTAATCGTACTAGCTTTCGGCAGATTGTTCACTTTTAGTTTGTGGACGTTGGCTTCGCATATAATTATAGATCATTTCTTCATGTGTATGTCGATTATAAATTTTAATTATACGCTGTAAAAAAATAAACACTCATTGAAATAATCTTGAATTGAACCCGAAAAAGAAAAACTATAGTTTAAAATGAATGGATTCTATTTACTTGATTTTTGATTTTTTCAACAAGTTTTTGATCATTATGAAAGTATAGCATCATTTTCTGTAAATAGGCTAACGACAATTTCAATGAACCATAGATTTCTTCAAGACGAAATAATGCATCAAATTTTTGAGCAAAGTCTCTTTAAAAATAAACAAACAATTTTCAATCAAATAGCAAAGTCTATCACATAGATTTACTGGCAAATTTGATTTTTCGATGAACGAGCTTGCTTTAAATATTTTGGAATACTGTCTACTGTGTATTCATCCGAATCTTTTATCTGAAAACAATGTTTTTGAAACCATATCTAAAAATAGGAAAAAATTCATACGTTGAAAATCTTTTTTACTATGATAAATATCATTACTGATGAATATTCGTTTGATGAAGTTCTAAATTTTTCACTTATTGCCATCGGTGATATAATTTGTTGTGCTTTCAATGGTTGATTAGATGCATATTGATATTGATACAATAAAATAAGAATAGAAAAAATAATAAAAAAAAGAAACACAATGGATCTCTCTCGTCGTAATTGCATCATTGCACTAAATCTTCGAATTGTATAAAAAGATCAATCGTTACGTGTTGTACTTGAATGACTAGAAAAAATTTAAAACATATATCTAATTGATGGAAATTTAAAATAAAATAGTAGCAAAAAATAACTTCAATTGTGCGCAAGCACTAAAAGATTCTTACATTTCTAAAACTCACTTTTTGGTTAGTAAATAAATATCATAAAATTACAACGCAGTACAACTTGAGATTTCGTTTAAATCATTTATTATCTTATATAGAAATATCGATGAATTGCACTCTTTGTTACAAGACACATAAATAATTTGAAATTAAAAATTGATAAATATAAAAAAAATGTAAGCGTGAAAAGGTATTTTTGAATGTAAGTACATCTTGTATAGATATTATGACTACTGATTCTTCTAATGAGAACATTTATTTCTCGCTCAATAGTTCAAATAGAAATAAAAGTCATTCAGGTAAAATCTACAGAATTGAATACAGATTTCGTTCTTCACTACATACTAATTATGAAATCATTTATTTGTAACAATGGCATGAACTAATTTCAACACGGTTTGATGATTTCTATTTGGCGGATCGTTAAAATTATAAATATAGGTATAAATCTCTGGAACCCAAAGATCGGAAAAAGATGTAGGATATACCTTGAAAAGATTTTTGAATATCTGTCTGGAAGATTTATCATGAAACTGGTAATTATAGTGGAATGACAAATACAACATTACAATTAGATCCTGAAATATATTTTAAACTCACGATTATATATTGTAATCTGATCCTTCAGTTGCAAGCATTTTGATGAATATGCCAACGAAGAGATCTGATATCCACATATTATACATATATTTACACTCGGTATTATAACTGAAGAATGAAGAGCGACCCCGTTATTTGATTAGTCGACGAAAGAACCAATGGATGATTGTTCCGTTTGTTTAATGATTCAGTGAATTCTTTTCTTTTCTATGATCACCAGTCAGCTTTCTCTCTCTATTCCTGTCAAATAATGAAAGAAAAAATACGGTCAACAGATCGACCTGTAGAAATAACATTTGTGACATCGCTCCCGTTCTGTTCATGTCTACACTATTATTGACTTAAGGTTTAGATTCATCAATAAAACTTTCGGACATATGCTACTGTTCATGGGCTAACGGAATACATCTTTACTTCGTACTTTTTTTAATGCCATTTTATTGACGTAAATTTCAGTTAATGGCAACTACGTTTTCATAAACGTGACTATGTCCCAGGTGTAATTTCTTCTTTCGAATTTCTTTCTCCTACATAGATGATGACGATGAAAATATATGTTTTTATTTCTAGATTCTATTTTCAAGAAAGACAAACGCTTTTTGATTCACACATCAAATTTTCTTAACTGAGTGAGTTGTTGAATAATGTAGTTATTTCAAAATTAATATTCTACTGATTTCATTTTTGGACTATTGTATTTTGATTATTCAGACGTGCACATACTGCTTGTTACTCTAAAAATATTGTGTAAATGAGTAATAGCGCACTATTCAGTTTCTCTTAAGCATTTACTTTGACGGTTTTCATTTGTCAACATAAGTGTTATTTTTCAGTTCTATGAACTTTATTCGATAGCGTGAGTTTATTAATCCTAGATCATGCGCTTCAAGAGATTTAGATCACGTCCGTTTGTTGTTCTGTGTTGTTTCTAAAGAAGACGAGAATAACATTGTGATATGATTGTTAAGAACAATAATCTTTGAATTAGCATTGTATATGATTGGTCTGGTTATTTCACACCATTATAAAGAAGTAGTGTAAGTAATAAATTATTCTCTGAGTCTGATGCGAAGTGTAAACCTATGATCTAGGTAAGAAACTGATTCGATTACTTGCACTGTATTTATTCGACAAGAACTCTATGTAGATAGATGTAAAAAGAAATTGACAATGCCCGAATGATATACTTTCCAGAACTTTAGTCCACGCATACGCGAAGATTTTGAATAGCATGTGTATGAAATAAATTAAAATATTTTCTATTGTTTAGTTATGGATTCTAATGTGAAACGTCTTGATAGTTTAAATAGTCGTCTTGAATCTGTTGCAAATCAATTGCAAGCATCTGTGAACAAATCTGGCGCAATTCATAAAAATTCTTCGAATAGCAATCTTGATGATCTGCCTGTCTTACGTGATTATAATGGAATCATAAATGATAGTCTTGCATCATTTGCAACACTATCACGTAAAATTGGTGGTGAATTATCAACAATGATCGATCATGTTACACGTCTATTTGAAGCTCAACGCGAATTTCTTCGACAAGCAATACAAATAAAAAAGCCTACTAATGATCAACAAATAGCAGACTTAATTAAACCACAATCAAATGAAATTGAAAACATTGTTGGTAAATAAACGTTGTTCATTTTTATTTGTATTAACTTCAAAAATAATTATGAATATTCTTATCTAGCATTTACCAATAAAAATCGTAAATCAACATTGTTTAATCATTTATCATCAATATCTGAAGGTATTCCTGCAATGGGTTGGATTCTTGTTTCGCCGACACCTGCACCACATATTAAAGAAATGTCGGATGCTGCACAATTTTATTTTAATCGAGTTTTAAAAGATTTCAAAGACAAAGATCCTTTTCATGCAGAATGGGTTAAACAATGGATAAAATTATTAAATGAACTACATGCGTATGTTAAACAATACCATACGACCGGATTAACGTGGGGTACGTATAGTCAACGTGATATCGGTTGTGTTGGTCGGCATGCACCTCCTCCGACATCTTCATTATCAAATATGCGAATCGATGATAGCACATCACGAACTGGAGTTATGAATTCAATCAATTCTTTAGGTACGAATGCAGCATCTCATTTGAAAAAAGTACCGGACGAGTTCAAAGTTCATAAAAATCCTCAGTTAAAAGAACAACCAACGGAACGATCAAATAAATTTCCAGTAAGTGAATAGGTCGGCTTTTTTTAATCATTCTAGACTCTGAGAATCGAGAATTAATGTACTAAATGATATTTAGAAGCATGTTTCAATTCGTGCCTAAAAATCTGTAAGACATTGATGTATGTATATTGCTCACTATGTTGAAAACCACAAAAGTGCTATTGTTTGTTATTAATCAATATTGATTTTTCTGAGTTCATCAAAATACATCGTAAATCATTAAAATCTGTTCAAGCTTTAGAGAATCCGTCAAATAAGCTTATTTGCTCAGGAAAGAAATCATTAGACTAATGATGATATGTTTAACAAAGAAACCTAACAAACGTAGTATTCTCAAGATTTAGAAATTTTGAATATTTCATATTAGCATAGAGAAGTTGAATTGTGTGACGTTTTTTTTCCCAATTATCAAGCTCGAACGAACAATTTTATGTAGATACGAATGATGAAGAATCGAATCACTAATCATTCGAGTTTTCCTTTTCGTTCAGATGAATGTTTCAAATACTTCGTCGAATGTCACGACTGGCCCACCCAAATTAGCTCTCGAAGGTAACAAATGGATTGTTGAATATCAAACTGGTCAAACAGATTTGAAAATAACGGAAACAAATATGCGTCATACAATATATATCTATAGATGTTCGAATTCTACAATAACAGTTCAAGGTAAAGTTAATTCGATTGTACTCGATCAATGTACCAAAGTTGGCGTACAATTTACTTCTGTTGTGTCGTTAATTGAATTCATTAATTGTCGTGCAGTAAAAGCACAAGTAGTCGATAATGTACCTACGATTCAAATCGAAAAAACGGATGGATGTCATATTTATTTATCAAAAAGTTCATTAAATACACAATTTATAACATCAAAATCATCGGAAATGACAATTAATGTTCCAACTGATGATGGAGAATATAAAGAATATCCGATACCAGAACAATTTAAAACATTTTTACAAGCTGGCAAACAACTGGTCACTGTGCCGAATGAATCATCGGGTGTTTGAAAAGGATGTTTTGTTTTTATTGACAATGACTATTTTGAATGCTTTCGTTGTGCTATTCGTATTTTATTTATATCTTACATTCCTTGGTGTACGGTTATCTTAACATTACAAAACAAAACTTGCATCGCTGTCTTTCTTGTATCAACTTTCTTCTCATAATTTCAAAAATAAGAATACATAAATAAAGAAAATCAATATTCACTCTAAATCTACATTACAGTATCATGTCTCTTTTTCTCTGTCAATCAGTTCTCAAACAATATGTATGAATATCATGGAAGATGAGCATATTGTATTAATAATCAGATTAAAACGAAATTTTGAAATCTTATTCGAAACTATTAGCAAGTATCATAAAACTTAATAAAGTAAAGACAGAATTATTTTTTCTGTACAGCCAAGAAATACTCAATTGTATCACAAATCTAACTATGTTAAAACCTTATTTTTTGAAAACTAATTTATTATTTTGATTCTGTTGTCGTCTTGTTTTGTTATATATTACTGAACGTCAAAACTTCATTTTCATTGCATTATAACGCAGTTTTTGAGCTTGGATGTTCTTAAGACTCATCTAGGTGCAGTTTCTGATGAAAAATGGCAATAATCGTTACTAGTAGAATTGTAATCGCTATAAACATGTGTTAATAGAAAACTCGATCTTGGTCTGGAAGTGAAGTCTAGTACACGAATTTCTTTTGTCCTCTTGAACTTCTTTGGATGTGATATGATTCGAATATGTATATCATTTTCTTCAAAGTCCACCTTATAAACGAGGGGCAATGGCTAAACTCAAAGGAATTTAGGGAAAATGTTCGAGCGACCATTGACTAACATCAGTACTCCAAAAACAACTAGTCAATCAAAAAAAGTCGACATGATATATGTATATATATATATATGAAATGTGTAACAAGTGCCATTCAACTTATTCTATAGATCAAGAGAGAGTTATTCGATGATAAACTCTGCCTAGCACTAATCGTACTTCATAAAATGTCATTTGTATGGGAATATCAAATGGAAAATATACTGTTTTATCAGATTTCCATTGTTAAGAATGAAAAAATAACGGAAATCGAAAACAATTACACCTTTCTATTCAAACTCGATTTGAATATCGGTAATGTTTTAAGCTCTATGCCATGGAAAATCCGAATCATCTGATTCTATTCATTCGATTGTCTTCCAAAGTCAAGTAATCATCGAGTCAATGTGAAATTATAGCTACATGATCAAATTGTATTTTATTTGATAGACACGATATGTATCTTGTAACGAAAATGGATTATAGTCCATTACGCTTTTACAAAAATACATGTTTATTTTATTATGATCTTTTGAGAAGTTGGACGCGATGCATGATGACTATCTTCGGCGTAGGATATTCACTACGCTGCTCAATGACACTAGTTCTGTTATTTTAATAGGAAAGAGAGCGGGTGGTTATCATCTTTCAAAAAGTTAGAGCATCTAGTCTGATCGTTACCGATTGGCCTAACGTTGTTAGCTAGATGAAAGATCAATAAACGTTGTACGCCTATGCTCATCACATATCGACCAATACTTGAAAAGTCATTAAATGCAAGTGAAAGAAAAACAAATCTTTTTGAACTCAAGTAGTGAAAACTCATGTCGGCATCAAACTTTTATACAAACTAACTAAAAAAGCCTGATCCTTTTCAATAATTTGTACTGTCAATATTTGAAACTGAATTGCTATATTAGAATTTCACATTTGTAGACGCTGTCATTTCCATGGTAAATTATGATTCCGAAAAATTCGTAGCTTTAAGTATCTAGATGTCAAACTTTCATTACTAAATCATAACATTTTTTTCTCAATCAAAACTACTGAAGCTTCATGAAAACTTTGTAAGATTAATATTCTGCTACTCTGATGAACTTCTCAAATAATAAATTTTGATAGGTCTCTTGATAGAACTTCTTCGACTGTAAAATCCAGAGTAAAAATAAAAATATGACTCTCGACAAATTCTTTATTACGACTGAAAATAAGTGATCATGCTGACTTTTTTATATTTCATCAAACTACATATCTCAATGATAGAAATTTTAGATTTTAAAAACTATTCAAACTGACATCTATGTGCAAACTTGAAAATAATTTTTGAATGAGAAAAAGAACAAGATTTTCTTCTTTTCATTTATTCAACCAAATTACTGTACACGACGTATAATCTACTCGTCATGAATATCCTCTCGATTTGTTATAACAAACAATTTTAGTCACACTTTTTATATTTTTTTTTTATAACAGAATCTACGTAATAATGTCTGTGAAAAAAAAGGATATTCGGTGAATATGATTGGTTTTTATTCAGAATTTTATGGCTCACGATATTATTTGTCATTACATGAGTACAATCGTTATTAGAACATGCTGAATATTGTTCACCGTTGAAGTTAATACAAAAGAATTTCTAGAACAGTGGTTTAAGACAAAGTGAAAAATACCGCTGACCACATGAAATACATGTGGTCATTGACAAATAAATATTGACAAAGTGAGAGGATATATTTGTTGACGACGATGTCTTATTGATTGACAAACCATCAGAAACAGATGTTCTAAACCGGACTATAAAAATTCATTTAATATCGTAACCTTTTCTATACACATGTTCAACAATAGCGTCAAATTCAACGAATCATTTTTGTTTAATTTATTATCAATCATGAATAAATATGATCAGTAAAACTACATCATTTGTTATATTTAAGGTATGTGATAGGCTGAAAAGTTGAAATATACTTCTCAAGTGAATGAATTCGATACAGGATCCAATTAAGCAACACACTTTTATTGGAATTCGGGAAATGAAACCAATAAAAGATCCGACCACTCGAAACTATATAACAAGTCGAATACGAATACTTATAGACAACTGACGCCAACAGTAGAGACCGGCCAGAGCACTTTGCTTGATTTTGACAACCACTCTTAGAAAGATTAGGGTGGACGCAAATCTGATCGAACGAACTGTTGGAATGATGCTCTCAAGTTTTGAAAAGAAAGATTATTCATTTATATTTCTGCTCGCCATTCTAAAAATAACAGGAAAAACGTTTTGCAAGGGAAATATCAATCGTTTTTAGTTGTTGTGTCAATCCTTATAAAATCATGAGAAGATAAATGAGTGTTATAACGCGCATCATCTTTTCAATCAAACAATTAGTAAGATATGCTGATTTTAATTTGAATGTTTAGACTTTCAAGGAAATAATCGCAGAAAATTATACCTACAAACTGAATTGCTCGTATGACGAATATAATAAATCTGAAAATATTATAAATTAAACAGCTTAAGTCTATGAATCGTAGGCAACTATTCGAAATTGTTATATTCTGAGAGATAGTTTTTATTCTTATATCCTATGTAAAATACATTATACTATTTTCTTGTTTGTTTATTTGTAAATCAATCAATATCATCTGATCAACAGTCATCATGTTATACGTCTGCATGTTTCAACATTTAAAATTACAAATTCAAAGTATCCATTTTTATCAAATAAATCTCGTACTCAAAATCATATAAATACCTACAAAACTTCACAATAATCATTATCAACATACAGTGAGCAATCTATGAAAACTTGAACGAGATCTCGCACAAAGATTCGTTTACACTTTTGAATGAGACTTTTGAGAAATTAATCATATTCAAGAATTATTTCAGAACACGAAACAAACCCTCGTCACCAACATGCCTTATAGTTCGTCATTTGATATCGGCAATTTTACCTATCAAATAGCATTGAGATTATATGTAAATAATGATGAAGCAGCACGAAATACAAATATAAGAATAATCCGTGATCATTCTCATTCATACATTATTTCTTCATCCACGAATGTTATTATGTTTATACAATAAAGACTCAGAACATCATCACATTCTTCATAACTTCATATCACATATCAATAATGAATCTCTTTGATAACAACAACCCATGAACCATGGTGAATGAAGAGTACAGCTCTATTCATCAGGATGCAATGATCATCAATGCAGTCCAGTTAAAAAATATTACGAATATAAGAAAATATCAATACATATGTAGAAAATTCGATGACGTTGTATGGGAATTTTTAAAGAAGAGTTTTCACTTATATCGATGAATGTTTGCGTTGAACATTTTTTTGTTCACTATATAAAATAAAGGTGTCTTTTGTTGGTTCTTGTTCGTAGGAGTACAGAGGATAGCAAATGAGAAAAGTGAAGTTGTGTCCGTTTTTCTATTTCCAAAAATCCTGAACGTAAAACATATATATTATTCTGTTCCCAAGGTTCCGAACTTTAAATAACTGTTTCGAGTTAGTACTTATTTCTTTTTTCCGTTTCAAAATGTTGAATGTCATAGACAAACGCTTAGAGTAAAAGATAATTTTGTCCCTCTCAACTTTAAATGAAAAACTTCGAATACAATTTTTTTAATTTTAATCTCATTGCAAGATGCTAAGTATTGCTTACGACTGACTTCAAACTTGAGATCGCATATCATTCATCGTTTGGCTAAGAAAAAATTGCACCAGCCTCGCATCAATAAAAATGATGTATTTGTATATTGTTTCGTTCTTTTCTTGGTAGTATAGTTCCTATGCTATGTTTTTCTTGCTATTTCTCATATCTCTCTTGCACTTGAAAGAAGTTATCTTTTAAATCAAAAGTACTCAAATATGTTGCAACAAATACAAATTGATTTGTTAAATTTAAGAAATTGTACGTTTTCTATCAATAGTTGATGCTCATCTACCCAATCAATAATACTCTCTCTTCGTCTTGTTCATTTTTGAAGTTTTTTCACCCTCAAATTTGATTGATTGTCATAACGAAGAGCTTTTTGTTGCTCTAGATTGTTTTGTACTATTTATTTCTTAGTGTCTAAATTAAAAGGATCCGTTCATGTTCGTTCCATCTTTCTTCAGTTAATCTATCACTATTACATAATATAGAATGAAACGAAAACCATTGTATTTTTAAAAAAAGTCATCCCTTTTAATGCCGTCGATTCTCGAGTGCCTATCTTCTTTTCTCTTTCACGTCAATTTCATTCGTTGACGCATATTGTTGCCCGAAGAATTTTTAAAACACTTAGTGAATCCTTTGAAATATTTACGAAGAGATCTGTTGTTTTTAAAAAGTTTTTTTGCGGGTCATAAGTAATCTTTGTTGTATAACAGAAATTTATACAAAATATCTCAACTGAGTGTGAAAAAGATCGATGTTTATTCACATCAAAGATATGTCAAAATTCATTAACTACCATAGTTTTTAGTCTATTAAGTTGCTTTTCTAATCATGATTCTAGTTGAATTCATTACGACTCAGACTGTTGACGATCAGTTGCATTGACTATACACAATCTAGATAGATGAAATGTTCTTTACGGAGAGAATAAAAAACAAAATATCTAGATACTAATATGAATCATTCCTGATACGAATGATATTAATTAGTTATTACTATGCATAACTTATATGTGTTCGGCATACTTTCAAGAAAGTAATTGTTAAAGAAAATATGACAATGTGTAATACTTTGTAATCTAGTCGCTTTCATATACTTGCATTTAATTTTGTGTCTTATTCTAGAAAGATTTCCACAGTCTCGTATTCAAAGATGAATAATCAAACGAGTAATACGTCATCTACATTAGATGATCATTATTTGATTAGTCAAAGTCAACGTCGTATAACTGTATCTATTTTGATGATATTTGCAATTCCATCTTTGATCTGTTTTCTCCTAAATTTTTACTATTTCATTAAATTACGTAGATCTCTACTATTTAATCGTATCAATCATCAGGTTATTTTATTGATATTGATCTTTGATTTTTTATTAATTGCAACTGAACGACCGTTTTCATTGTCTTATTTACTTTGGGGACGTATCCAAACAGTGGAACTATGTACGTTCTGGATCTCTTGTGATTACATGCTTGAAATTACATCTTTATTTTTAACTATGTATGGGTCGATTGAACGTTATCTGCTCGTATTCCATAACGAAAGTTTTACAAATCGAAAAATATTGTTTCATTATATACCAATGATTAGTGTTGCTGCTTACATTCCTGCTTTATATATGTATCTGATTGTCCTTGCCCCGTGTGTTTCAAGTCATGCATACGATATAACAGCATTTGCTTGTGGTGGTTCGTATATTTTTGGTGACACTGCAGTTAATACGTATGATACGATTGTTGACACTATGCTGCCTTGTTTTATGATGCTAATATTTAATTTACTATTGATTGTTCGTGCCATTATACTTAAACGAAGAGCACTTCAATCATCGTCGATCTCTAATACTTTAAAAAAACACCTTCGAATGATTGTTCAGCTACTGACCATTAGTTTCATGTGTTTATTGGCATGGATGCCATGGGTTGTAATCATTATTGGACAGAACGTTTTTTATGCATCGTTTGGTAACTGGTTTATTAATTACATTCTACATTATCTGCCGTATTTAACATCTTCCGTTTCACCATATTTGGCGTTAATTGGCTTGCCAGAGATCAGACAACGTCTTAGAGCTTTGAAGAAACAAATTCTTGCTACACAGAATAATACAAATTTACGTACAATGATTGAAATGGGAACATCAATAACTGAAAATCAAAATGAATCCATGGGTACTAGTAACTTTCAATAGGAAGTCGTTATCACTGACAGCATTCATCACTTCAGGTATTGATTTTGATAAGTAATCAGTCTGCATATGTTCCAGAATATGATCAGAACAATATTATCATCGTATTATTTGACTTGAAAAAGTGAGACTATCCATATGATTTTCTTTACGTAGCATAGAATTCAGTGTCTTTTTTTTGTATCCGAGCAATCGTGTAATGCTTGCAACAGTACTGTCTTCTTATTGTACATCGTATTTGATGTTGTATATGTATCAATGAATCAATATTGTTCTCTTTCGTTTGTGTTTATGATCAAAATTGGCTACAGATAGATTCTTTTTTGAAGATAAAGAAGCAAGGGAAGGCGAAATATAACCATAGCGCTGCTGACAGGTTAAGACACTTTATTTTTCTTCGTAATATAGCTAAGGTTCAGGCAATTAAGATAAATTTATTATGTGTTCGAATTCTTAGAGCACGAATGAACGAATGATTAAAATAGATAATTCGATCTTCACAAGTAAAAGTAGCTCTTTCTAGAATTCAGATGTTTACCACGATGAGAGAAAGTGTTTGACGAGAATGATGCAAATCTTCATGTCTGATCTCATATGTAATATATCCTATCAAGCATTTGATTTTGTATCCACACCTAAAGGTACGAATCTGTATACGGTTGTATGTAATAAAAATACCGACTCGTTCAGATTCATATCACCGTATCGAATATCTTGGGTAACTACTGTATACTTTCGCACTATTTCAAAGCATCAACGATCGTATATTCATAACATTACGGTAAAACTTCTGATGATTGTATTGATTGAAATGACTAACAAATAATAGTATTCGTTACAATTATTTCCCAACTGATCAATTTGATTGATCAAGTCTTTTGTGAACGATATCATTGAGGTCATTTATATTTTTTTCGTTCCTATATTACAAGCTTCATCGTCAATAATATTCAAACATTTGCACAGAGTGATATTGCACGTAATTTCATTAATACAGAAACAATTGAAATCAAGTGTCTTATTGGTTTCAAGAAGAAATGCATCGTGCATCACTGTATGAATCTATTTACTAATTAGGTAAGAATTTTGGTCCTATCCATATACGTTGCAATATTTATTAAAACTATCAAGTGTCTTTGACTGGAAGAACATTTTTTCGAATGCGATTTTCATTCCATACGTGTACAAATAGTTTTATCGATGAACAAATTCAATGAGAATGTCAGACAGATTTCAAGTTAATGAATAACTTGCATTGTAAGGTTAGAAATTATCATGCAAGGAAATAATGAATTTCTCACACAGAGAAAAAATAACGTCAGATACAATACGATTATATTCTTTTCATTTACTGACTCTTTCAGTATTAAGATCTTTCCAAGGAGTATTGTCAATTGAAAAATCTTCAATAGTACGATGTTTTGATTGTATCATGCGTTTTATTCGCTCTTGTAGCTGAGTTATTTCGTGACTGTGGCATATCTATTATTTATCATTCTATCTTTAATTTAACTTGAAAAAATCGATCAATTTTTGACACGTATGTAAAATGTCGAAGCTATTACATGGGTCTTTATTTGAGACAATAGAAGTTGTCTGCATTATTTTTCTTTCAATCAATTAATTATTAATACTAATGAATCTCATAATATTCTCAGAATCGATCATAAGGTAGATAAAAAATTTTACAAATTAGCAACTTACAATAAATAACACAAGACCAACAGCAGAAAATATTCATAGACTTTTGAGTAGATGCTTCAAAGTAAATCCTTGAATTATGTAATTTACAATCTGTTATTATAATGACAAGAATCGACTTACTGCGCCACCTGTTCATCGGTCGATTCTTACTGACCACTGATTAGATGCACAGAATAATTTCGAAGGAAACAAATCTATAGGCTTGTTTAAATAATCCAATTTAATACATAAAAAAATGTCGAAAGTATCAAATACACGTTATGTTCGATCGACTTATCCAGGACTGTTACTACTTATTGATTATGGTTTAAGTGAAAAAACTATTCAAGGTGTTTGCCATGGTCTTGATCATTTGTTTAGTATTACCACTACCTATGTTGGCTTACAACGTATACCAATATTTGGACTAGTTGTCAACGGACAAAATCAAAGTGAAGTAGGAATATTCTCTACTTATTGATTTACTTTCGATTCTGATACATTCTACAGTAGACTTTTATACCACTATCATTAACACAAAATAATCATATGAAATTACAAGTAGCATTGTGTAAATTACAATTACTTGCTCAAAAGTGGTCAATGAAATCGAATAGATCTCATGTTTCATCATCATGGCAATCTGCTTTACAGCTAGCTTTTATTGAAATCGATTCATTTGCTCAAAATAATAATTCTGAAAATCGAGTGAGTTTGATACTGACTGTAACTTATAAAACATACACATAGTGGTCAGAAAGAAAAACATTGAATTCAAAATTATATTCGTGTAGAAATCTTGACCGTTATATGTAGCTATATGCGTATATATAATAAATTCGTAGAAAGACAGACAGATAAATAGAGTAACAAATGAAATCATAATTAAAAAGAATTAAATTCACTTTCAAAGAATTCCAACTAAACATATGAAACAGAATATGAATATGAATAAACAATATACAGTATTTTGAAAACTTACCATTTAAAGTTATAGGCGTTCGTTATATCCCTCGTACTATTCTATGTTTTCCACAGTTGTTCATAGATTCATATATTGATGATACACAACAATGATCGAAGACAAACGCTGTGTGATGAGTTGATTGAAATATAACAAAAGTAGTTTCCATTAGTTTTCGTATCTTCTATTGAGTATAAACTGCTTCAGCACTTCGTGTCACAAAACACGTGTTCGGCAAGATTGCATGAAATCGATGGTGATACAAAATGTTCGTAGGTTGTCTATACTAGTTGATTATGAAAATAATACGTACTAGATGGTTTCTCAACTGTATGATAGTTTGACTGCTCATTTAAACACCGGACCGACTCAGAATGTTTTCTTCACTTTCAGAGAAACTATGAAAAAACTTCAACAAAGATAAAAATGTTGGAAAAAATGTTTTGCGGTTATACAATGGGGATTATTTCGATTTGACATCATAAAATCCATTTTTATTTTGCTCGACTAACGAGATAATTATGATATCTGAAGGTCATGCGCCTATTGTGGTTTTTGTTTTATCAAATATGATGTATTTAGCTTGAACTACTTAGTCCAAAGTCTATTCCTTTCTCGTTGCTTCTCTAATTGCGTACCATGAAAAAAACATGTGAAGCATGACTATATGTTAATTATTGTGGAAAGAAACTATTTGTTTGTAATACTTCAGCTGCTGATTTATACGCATGGACCTTTGCCTTACCTTGTAAGGCAATTAAATGTTGTTGAAAATAAACCAAGGTATACATTTACGAATCATAGTCAGATGACAACCACTCATTGAATCTATTTCAAATTTATAATATTCAAAATTACGTAGTTTTTCGCTTATTCATTCGTTCTGTTTCGATCGTATGACGACATCATTTTGCGTAGAGAAATTTCATTTAAAGAAAAATCATAAGTTTCGTATTTTTATAATTAAAAATAATTTATATATATATATATACATGCATATATATGAATTGATGCATTTGATAGATCACTTCAAATTCTGCTATTGACGGTTTCCAGATTGTTATTTTAACGAATCGACTATCAAATTCCATACTTTCCAATATTCATCAATCCACTCATATTTACCACTTAGATAAACATGTATGTATTATCGAAATGATTTTTTGACTGTCTATTTACCTTTTACCCTTAACCAATATTTTTTTCTATCTGATACTCTTCTATCTTGCTACACTTGAATGAATAAAACAAATTGCGATTAACCGCAGATTAGTTTTAACGCATACCGAACATTCTCGATCTGTCATTTTTCTCCGTTGTTACTTGAATACAATAAAAGTAAATGACGTTTTCTGGTTATTGTCGGTTTTCGCATACCTTTGATAAGTCATATTATTGTGCGCAAAAGCAGGGGGTATAAAATGTTTGTATTTTCGTCTGTTGGTTTATTTAGAAAATCGAATTAGTCTGTGTTAATGATGATCATAATACAGAATCATTCAAGTGCAACACATCTTCCTCAGATTTGATAAATATCAAATATGTTTCGGAAAGTAAGTCATATAAACATTTTACTGTATTTTTCTCTTGAGACATATTTTTCATATTTCTAGATAAATATTCCATTGGTCTTTATTTTAAATCGTGGCTATTCAAGAACGATCATGAACAAGAACATCTTCAATTATATTTGCCTACCATGGAAAAAACTAGAGGTATTCTCTTTTTTCTGAAGCACAAGCAATTGTCATTGTTTGTGTTACAAGCGATTATTGATTTGAAAATAGAAAAACATCATTTTGTCCTATAAAGTACTATAGCAAAGTTCAACGATAATCAATAGACTTGTAAAAATCGAAAAATGCATGTTTTCCATAGCAACAGTTTATGTAAAGAACCTATTGCTTTCATTCTGAAAACTCTTCACAATCTATTTATTCATAGATACAGCCAATAATTTGAGTTTTATGACTAACATCAGTAACTTTTACACTCATCTATCTGTACAAACTAGAACGCTCAGTTTGACAAAGATATTTACTGTCGTGATGTGCAGTCGAAAGAGAAAGAAGTTATGACCTAAAACATTTTGATCCCAAATAGATTGATAACATGAGATCTTGAGATTTTCGTGGAGTTGTTCAGTGAAAACGAATGTGTTCTGTTCGAAATACGATACATTAATCGTGTAAATAAAAAAAAACAGCAAATAAATAATCTAGAAAAATGTTTACGATCTTTATATACCAATTTTAATAATTGAAGAGATGTAGTATGCAACAAAACATATTTTTTTCAAACAGAATCTGTTATGTTTATGTTTTAGCTGATAGCAAGGACTATTCGTGGTACATGATTCGATGTGACTTACATGACATATTGATTGATCCTCATCATCATGTGAATAATGATAGATTCGTAAGTTTTATTTCGTTCATTATTATTACTATGAATAGATTTATAGTTTATTTATACTGAACCGTCAAGAATATCAAGCGTGAATCAATATACTACTCCATTATTATTGCCAATTTATCAATTGAAAGCTTTGAATTTTATTAAACGAACGAACTATTGTATATCGATGATATTTGGCATGGTACTGAAATTTAAACAAAGAAAACACTGCATTTTCAATTTTTTTTTCTAGCCACTACTTTTAGTTTCGTCTATGTGTCATTCATATGATATAGAATCTACTGAAAAAAATGAACTAGCATTCGATACTTTACTCGAATATTTACGTCAAAATGTGAGTTGTTTTCATCCTATTGATAAGTTTTATGCGTATTCGTTCGAGTAGGAACTGATGTTGATCTGTCAAATGAATGATGGCTCATCCATATCAACCATGAATGAATCATTTTCAGGACATTTTGTTATCTCAGTCGCTTCAGAGCGTAGTCTAATATTACGTTCAATTGCTTCTAGCGAGCTTCTTTTACCATTACCAAATTTACAAAGTCAAATAATCAAACATGAAGAAAAACAAATCGATGAAAATATATTCAAGAGTCTTTCAAACGTAGATATATATACATGAAAATTTTCATCGATGTCATAATTATTCTATGTTTCTTTTGCCAATCTATCTTTTAGATGAATGTTGACGATGAAGAATTTAATCCCTTGTATTATGAAGCTCGAGAGAGTAAAATAACTATAAATAATAATCTCATTTGATAAAATTTATTTTACTTTGTTTAAGAAAAACAAAACGAAGTATAACATGAGATTTCATATGTCTTTTCTAGATCTATAAATTGTGCTTCCTTTCCCATTCCCTTTTACACCAGTTAACATCATCATCATCATTAATGGCTGTTCGACGATTACAACAAGATTTTCGACAATTAATCAAAAATAAAGTAGATGGCATCGATGCAAGTCCATCACCAGAAAATATGTTCATCTGGAATGCTATTATTTGTGGTCCAGAAGAAAGTATTTATGAATCAGGTACATTTCAACTTCAATTGCTTTTTCCCGATGATTATCCAATTCGACCACCACAAGTTCGATTCATAACAAAAGTGTTTCATCCTAATGTTTGGTGGGAGGATGGACTAATTTGTGTTGATATACTTAAAGATGGTTGGTCACCATCGTATGATGTTCTAGCCATACTTCATTCAATTCGTCTACTTCTCATTGACCCAAATCCACAGAGTCCAGCAAATCTAGAAGCAGCGCTGCTTTATCGGGATAATCGAGCAGATTACAATCAACGCGTTCTACAGACGATTCAGGACACACTCGATTCTTATGACGATGATGATGATGATGATGATGATGATGATGACGACGACGACGACGACAACGTTCGTGATGATGATGATAATACTGTTGATGATGATGGTCGAATTGAAGATGGCGATACCCATCGTCATAAAACGACGATTTCTCGTGATAGCATTACCGCGTGAATACTTTATTTAATCCATGACATTATGCATTTCAAATTGGTTTCTTTTCAAAAATTTCATTTGCTTCATGTATATTTGATGCATTTTTTTAATTGTAGCTAATGTTTCATTTCATGATTTTTTTATACTACTATTTCATGTACATTTAGTGAAACTATTGCACTTCGAGCTATTGCACTTGCTTTGCTTCATTTTGATGTTTTATGGTGAAGCTGACTTTTCCGTTTTATTGAATATAATAAAGTTTTTGAGAGCGATATATCTTCTATTCGAAAAAAGAATAATTATAAAATCCTTTGTTTTGTTCACTGTTGAAATTTCATAAATTAGAAAATTTTCCTCACTTGTTAGTATTTTATAATATTTCAAAAGTTTTGAGATCGATCGTGCCATATTCTTCTAGAAGAATCTTCTTTTCGATAAATTGATACAATGTAATGCTTGTAAAAAGAAATTAGTAAAAATACTCATTCGTTTCAAATGATGTAAATAGACCAGAAAAATATTCGATATATTCTCTTTTCATTTTATATGTACCATACGTGCTACCTTTATTTGTGTCTATATAAGAAGAGAAATGGAGTTATCACTCTTCGCCAATATTGATGAAATGGCAGGAAAAAAGGTTAGATATTGTCGAAAGTCGTTGAGCTTCTTTGAAGATAGCGATACCTTTCCGAAAAGAGTACAAAACATTTTGTGAATACTAGTACAAGTCATATTGGCGAGAATCTGGCTACTCGACAAGATGACTCTCAGTTTAGCATGTATATTGAACTCTGTAAGAATGTGTATTTACATGTTCTAATGAAGGAACAAGATATATAGACAACAATTAATTCATTAATTTTGCCATGTTGGTTCAACGCTTGATACAGTCGAACATGAAAGCTCAGGTTCTACCAAAACTCTCCCAAATTTGTCACTGCTATGATGAGTAACACGTGAATCATCAGTTTCAGATTTGGTAGCATTCAAATGAGTGCTAGATGAAAATGCGAGCGTCATATCTATGGAGAGATTGACACATCTAATTTGTGTTTCGTCTAATCTTGCGATGAAGACTGCTGATAAAACTCAATGAATACTTTTACATATTGAGAATAAGGAATGTCTGTTTCACTTCCTCAAAATTTCATAACCACTAAAATAAAAGTATACAATATCGATGAGAGATTTTTATTTCTCACTCATATTGATTTTTATAAACAACTTTGTGAACGTGGGTTGAGAAACTAATATCTTCAGTATTAAAATTATATGTGTGTGACGGGATTACAGAAATATTTCGGGAACAGCAATAAATAACGATCTGTGGTTTCATTCAATGGATTGAAACCAAGTTTGGACATGTTTCTATATGATATGAGACATAGTGAAACATATATAATAGTGCAGTAGTGTTTCGATGAAAATTTGATAGAAATAACTTAATTTCATTGAAAACTAACGTCATAGCATTACATCTTCAATTAAAGGTCTGAAACTCCTGTATATAATGCGCGTATCAGAACAAATGTTTCATGAGAACTACATTACATTATTAGAAAATTTTCGAAAATATTCTCAAGAACTATTGCTTAAGTAATCGTGTCATTCGACATCATATGATCTTAAAAAATATTATTGTCCAGCTTTTTTCAATTGACGAAGGTAACCGTTCTTGAAACATTCGATTTATATCAACTAATAAATAAACTCTGGTGATGATAGCATTTATTGAATCTCGCTTGCACAAGTCAATATCATAACAATCCTAATAGTGCCTCTAAAAATTAGATGTTACTATATTTTAATTTTGAATATTGCTGAAGATGTTATTTTCACTTAAGTATTTCATTCTCTCTCATGCCTTTTTTGATAAAGTTAGCACAGTATTCAGAATACTTGCCGAATGGAAAGCGACAGATTGACAAATCTTTGAAATTTTTTGTTTTACTCTGTCTTCACAATTTTCAGCATCTGAAATTTTTTAAAGCGTTCGAAAATTTGTTCACAAACACTTTATTCTTCCGTCACACTGTTGTCAACACTCTACTATAATCACTATTTTAACTCGTACACTATGGGGTCTAGGAAAGAAGCGCACGAGGAAACATGCGCACGGAAAGATGCGCACGGAAACTTGCGCACGAGGAAACTTGCGCACGGAAACTTGCGCACGAGGAAACTTGCGCACGAGGAAACTTGCGCACGGATACTTTGCGCACGCAATTTTGATTTCTCGTTTTCATATCAATAAAAGTCAATTGAACAAATTAGCATAAATAATTTATTTTTGAAGATTAATTGTTATATTAATAATTAGAAGTAAAGTACAAAAAAGAACTAATGTTCACTAGTGTACAAATACAATATCACTACTTAGTGTTTCTATTTCAAATGAAGATACTTAATTCAAAGTTATGTTATGTGCTAGGGCACTTAATTGATCAATAATATGACTATGAGGATTCAAGACAAGGTTGAGTAAACGTTTATGCAGATGTTGATATCTTTTCTTCTTTGAAACTGGTTCACCGGCATTAATTCTGCAGATCTTCGTATGAATATGTGAGTCTTCTTCAAAAATTAATTTGTCGATAAATTTCCATAAAGTAGGATGTGAACATTGAAAAATACATTCTTAATAGAACCCATGCACATTTAGTTAGTTAATTTTCTTATCTGTTGTCATATACTTACTAACTTTTCAAAAATGAGCTTAGCTTGATTGGATTAAAGTATTAAAAGGCTTAAATGTGTATTAATTACAATTCGAAAATTTTTGGATTAGACTACGTTCCATTTTTGATTTAACTCTAGAATGAGTATATTGAGCTTGAATTCAAAAAAGCTAGATTTTTTTGTTCTTCTCTTCTCCTTTCAAGCATTGTTCATGCACTGCGAATAGTCTGATATTTCGTGCGCAAGTTTCCGTGCGCAAATTTCTTCGTGCGCATCTTTCCGGATCCCTACACTATGACCCCCCTTCAGTCGAATTTAGGAATTTCCGATCCCGAGCGCTCAGACTTGAATTACTCTGAGAGTTGCATCGGACGAGTTCTCATTTGAATGTCTGTGACTCAATGAGCTATTTGTTCATAGCAAGCAATAAGGTAATGCAAAACATTGGAATGTACTAATGTTTCAAATTCTTGAACTTGATTTTTATTGATCGATTGAAGATTATTCGGAAACAATAAATATAAAAGTACACATTTCGTACTTCCTGGTTAAACTCCAACTTCTAGAAACAAAGAACATCATATTGTTATGTTTATATTACTACTAGAAATAATTCTGTTACAGATAATTAGACATAGAAATACTTCTCTATTTCAATCATTTGTATTTCATAAAGTTCACTAGAATTTATGATCAGAGAGATTTCATTGCACTCAAATATGACAGGACAGGACAATACTTATTTATTGAGTTACGAATGATCGTCAATTCAATAGAGGTCACTAGCATAAAATCGCCGAGAATTCTTTTTCAACAAAATTGATATTTAATTTTTAATTAGCATTCTACTATTATTATAAATATCTTAAAACAATTCATTGCTCATTTGAAATTTTGTCTTCGTGAATACCTTTGTTTGGATGTTCATCTAACAATCCAGTTTTTATTTTATTTTGTCCAACGAATGTATTCTAGCATTAATAAACAACAACGTTAGTTTTCGAGAAATGATACTAGATGCAATCTTTGTTTTTTGTCTATATTTTAGATCTTTGTAGATTTCAATATAAAACAGCTTGAAAAATGTTGATGCCAAAAAAACATCGTACTCTTATCTATGAATACTTAATGAAAGAGGGTGTCGTTGTTGCTGAAAAAGATTTCGGTCTCGATAAACACCCAGCTATTCCAGTACCAAATATACATGTTATCAAAGCACTTCAAGTTTGTTTTATACATCATGTCATTCAAAATTTCACAATCTAATTATCACTTAATATTTTAGTCGCTTAAATCACGTAATTTGGTCAAAGAACAATTTGCTTGGCGTCACTATTACTGGTATCTAAATAACGAAGGTACCAATTTTCTACGTGAATATCTCAATTTACCACCTGAAATCGTACCAGCTACACTTAAACGACCAACACGTCCTGAAGGATCGAAGACAGCAAAACGAGGTAAGAATGACAATTGAATCAAATTTCAACACTTGACCATTTAACATTATTCAGTTGATAATGTTCGACCAACATCACCGTCCGGTGATCAAAGTCGACAACAGTATCGTCGAACTGCATATGACAAACAAGGCGAAGCTGGTGCTGGATCAGCTCAACCGGAATTTGTGAGTTGAACAATTCGATTTGCTTTTTATTTTCTCACACGATATTTATCGATACTTTTAGCATAGCGGCTATGGCCGAGGTCGTCAACCTCCTGGTAATCGTGGTGCTGGTCAACAACAACAATAAACATAAAAGAAATAAACATAGAAAAATTTTGTTATCTTCATTAATTTGTTATTGATAACAAAGAAAAACGTCTACGGCTTAAATAAAAACAGATATTGCCGAAATGCTAGCTTTTATTTGTTGACATAAGAAGAATAAAAGAAAAGAGAAAGATCGAAATTCACAGTATACTTACCGTTCAATTGTTTTAGATCATAAATAACTAAGTGATGGCAGCTACATCGACCAAATTACGTCCATTGGTCAAAGGGAAAATTATTAAAAAACGTACGAAAAAATTCGTTCGCCATCAAAGTGATCGTTACATTCGTCTACTCGTATGTGTTTTCGATATTCTCTTCATAGATTGGAAAAAGAAAACAAAACACATCCTTTTTCTATTGAACACATTCTAGCCAAGTTGGCGTAAACCACGTGGTATTGACAATCGTGTCCGACGACGCTTCAAGGGTGTCTATCTAATGCCGTCAATCGGTTACGGTTCTGATAAACGTACACGTCATATGCGTCCGGATGGTTTTCGCGCATTTGTTGTCAACAATGTTAAGGTAAATTGAACTGAAATGATAAAATCTAATTATTCATGCATTTAAAATATATCTTGATTAGGAACTTGAAATGCTATTGATGCAAAATCGTAAATTTGCCGCCGAAATAGCTCACTCAGTATCAGCACCAAATCGTAAAAAGATTATCGAACGTGCTCAACAATTAGCTATCAAGGTTACAAATCCAAATGCTCGTTTACGTGCTGAAGAAAAAGAATAAACCCACACAAGAGAAGAATAGCAACAACGGGAAATATCAATATACATTATTTCTTGCTTGTCTGCATTTTTTGGTTTCTCCAATATATTAATAAAAGATCTATGAGAACCAGCATAATTTGTGTTCTTTTTTGAATTTTTTTCATTCTCGATGAACTTATGACAATCCTCATCTTCTATTTCTACAATCAATGAATATGGAAACGGTAAAGAAATCTTATGTAGTATGCAGAGATAGCTTTTCAGTCTATTCAAGAGAATGAACTACAATGAATAGGAAAATTGAAAAGTTTCTCACACTAAACATTTTCCAATAATCTCAGATGGCAGCATAAATCCTACACAGTTTCTGTTTTAAGGCAAAGCTATTTTCCTCAATATTGAAACAGAAATACTTTCACGTGTGTGATTCCAAACTAATCTACTCAGTTTTTTCGTGTGACTACTACTAAATCGAGTCATTTCTTTTTGATTACATTGTACTTTTTTTAAAATATAGTACGAGAGTCAAACTGTAATGATACTTTTAGTGTACAATACTCCCGACGGTTGTGATTATGTCGAATTCTAATATCCAATAATTGCGTTGATTTCAGCGAGAGAAAAGAAATTCGAAAATCTTTAGTTAGACTTCAAAATTAACTTATGAATTTGAGTTATAAAGCATCTATGTTTTTTAAAAATATCTTTCATTCTTTTGTCATTTATAATCGAATGAAAAGCAGAAAAAAGAACACTATTAGGCAGCTCGAATGATATATAGTATCAAGGATCTTATGACTGATATAGCAAGTCAAATTCAAGCTTTAATGACGTCAGTATTGTCTAGAGATAAGTATATCAATATTCGAAGTCAATCCTAACATTTCATACACCTATCAACATCTGTCTATCTTTAGAATTCTTTTAATTCTGATGAGCTATATTCTAGAGATTTGCTTTAGAAGAACTTTAAAAGTAAATTGAGCAACACGAAATATGTTCTATAGAAAAGTTTATTCAATAGAGTCATTTAAATTGACAGAAAATTTCGAGGAGACCTTTCTCTTGAAAAGTGAACGGTGATGATAGGCAATTGCATAAATTTTATGATTTTGACTTGCAGTGTTAATTTATATCAGTAACAGGTCGTCTCACAACTACTATTTAATTGTAGGTTTTGATTATTCTAATGAGAGCAGGAAGTTATAGAAAATCTTCTACACTAGCAAAATGTTTGTTGAAGTTTGATTAATTATATTTACTATATACGTCGAAACAGCAAGTTAATATTTAACGATTTCAGTCGGGGTGTCTTCTTCGATGTAAAGATAGAAACTATTATTAGAATACATATTTAACGTATTTCATTATTGTTCTAGATGAATCGTTCATTACTATCTCTTACACGTTGTTCACCCTCAATAAACTTCATTTCTTATCGTACGAAAACTCACACATGGCTTAAATATAAAGAAAATAAAGATTTTATTCCCCAACTCGATGCAAATGATATAGGTGAACATCAAGGTTCACCACATGTTCAGGAACGTTTCTTTCGACTTGGATGGGGCGGTTATGTACATCCACAAAAGCAACGACGCTTATTTACATTTAAAAAACCCAATGAACAAAATCAACACGAAGATATGCATGTTATGGCAGCTAATCGTCGATGTAAAATACTTGAGAAAATGTGTGATAATAAATATAAAAAACGTTTGTATCTGGTTGATCCACAATGGAAAATCTATGATCCCTATCATCGTCGTTGGAATATGAATCACATACCAGATCAAGAGCATGATCAACGACAATATCCATAGGAAATCATTTTCATTTTTCTAGTTAGTTTTTTCTCGTTCCTTTGTTAACACAAACTTTTTGTTCTGTTGCTATTTCAACGTATATATATTTATATCTATACACAAGATAAAACTGAGTGTGTTATCAGTATCTGTTACTTATTTCTACACCGATGCTTAAAAAAAGAAGTGACTAACAAGAGGCAAAAAAATGAAACGAACATGTTTTGAAAGTAAGATTTGTGTTAAAGTTAACGAAGAGAAATTTCACTTGAATTTTATTCAAGATGCATATACATTGAAGTGTATGATTTTGATTACATGAAAAATAAAAAGAGTGGAGTTACTAGAAAATGAATATACAGATTTTGTCTAATGTTAAACACTCGAGCGAACCGTTTGAATAGAAATGATTTCCACTATTTTAGATATCAACTAATTCTTTTCTTTTTACGTCGAAAAAACTGCATTTATGCTTGTAAGTATTTTAAATGCATTAAAAGTGATCTCTTGTAAATGTTGATTGTTTTAGCACGAAGCTGAAAGCACAGACGCGGCCAGTAACAAGGTACATTATTATATTTACTCTAGGTGAAATTAATTTCTTCTTCATACCCAATAGCAACGTGCTGATACGGTCGATCTTAGTGAAAGCGATTTACAAATTGATATATCAGATGCATTAAGCGAAAAGGAAAAAGTTAAATTTACCGTTCATACGAAAGTAGGCTATTATGAATATATATTGATTCGAAAGTTTTTCCTTGTTTTTCAATAGACTAAATTACCAGCATTTCAAGAATCAGAATTTAATGTTTCTCGTCAACATGAAGAATTCATTTGGTTACATGACCGTTTCAATGAGAATGAAGAATATGCAGGTTTAATTGTAAGAATAAAACAAAACACGATATTGATCACTTGTCTGAAATAGAAATACTGAAAACGGAAGCGGTTGTCTTCTACTAATAACTGTGTTAGAAATCGAATTCTTAATAGTTAATGATTAGTCCAGACTATTCGTGCCTGGTAATATTAGAAATAGAACTTTAAAAGACAACAACATCTCTTGACTCACTATCCATAATTACTTCGAAGTAAAACTTATCGTTTTGTCTAAATAGAAATTTAGATTTTTTGTCTGAACTACTTTTGTACAAATAATACCGAATTTCATATCAAACATCAAACTTTATATCTATGACAAGCAAAATAGACTGCTTTGTTCGATATGTAAACCTAATAAATACTTGATCAGTTGAATGGTTGCCTCTCGAAGTTTGATTATTTTTTAAAGTTTCTATAAAGAGATAGATAGGATTCTTCGTAGAAGAAACTTAGCTCTACGGTAGTAATTTAATTAAAAACATTATTTGACTCTCAAAATGTGCAAACAGTTTCAATTGCTCAAACAAACTTTCTCAAATCTCTACTATGTAAATACTCGTGGTTTTCTAGTAACAACTGTTTGAACATGATCATGTATAAAAAGATCACATCTGTTCTCATCTTAACATCATCATATGGTCTAAGCTATACAAAAATGAACCAAAATAGTATTCACTATCATCAGTATATTCAAAAAATCTTATCATAGTTATCTACACTTGACATTCCAAAAGAGAAATTCTATACACGTACTCACACAGAACGAAAATAGTTAATTTCAACAGACTATCTTTGACTCTAGTCAATATTGTCTTCAAGTTTCATAAAGATGAATGAATATTTTCATCTAAGATTTTGACACTATTGATGAAAATGAACGACAAATTATTCGATAAAATCCTTAACAGCAATATTGAACTGATTATGCGATCGTTATATTTCAATTAAGATGACAATAGTTGCTACTATTGACACTAACATCGTCAAAGGTGATTCCAATGAAATATTTATTTTATTACAACCTTTAAAATGAAGAACATATACGCAGATTTATTCATTTTTAGACACATCATTTTCAATAGACATTTAGGTTGTTTATTTCTATAGTAATCCAACACTTCATATAGATGCACTTGCGTTTGTTTTCATTCATGTTTAAGAGAATGATTAATTTTTTAAAAGTTTAGTTTAAATAATATACTTACATATTATCTGAATACACTCTGGTATCACATTGTGTTGAAATTTAATTATTGAATATTTAGATTCCACCTGCTCCACCACGACCTGATTTTGATTCATCACGTGCTAAATTACAAAAGCTAAGTGATAGTGAAAGTATTCTTACAAAAGAAGAATATGATAAAATGAAACAAGAACTTGAAGCGTATGTTTATAAGAATAAATCTTACTTATTCGTTGATCTCTCTTGTCTTCTTCGTTTTTTTTTTCGTTCTGATTTAATCTAGTGAATATTTAGCTATGTTTAAAAAGACTGTTTCAATGCATGAAGTATTTCTTCAACGACTTGCTGCTCATCCGATTTTACGAAACGATAATAATTTTCGTGTCTTTCTTGAATATAAAGAAGATGTAAAAGAATGAATTTAGAAAAGAAATTTATTTCTTAGACACATTCGTTTTTCTAGCTAAGTGTTCGTGGAAAAAATGCTAAAGAACAACTTGCTGGTTTCTTCAAAACAATTACGAAAACAGCTGATGAAGTACTACTAGCCAATCAAAAAGTTAATATCGAACGAATGTTTCTTTTCTGTTTTGCTATTTAAAAACATCTGTTTTCATTTAGGAAAACGATGAATTTTTCGAACGTCAAAAACAATTCCTTTTAACTTACAATACCAAAATCAAAGATGCTACAAATGCTGCCGATAAATCAACTCGAGCGCATAAAAGTAAGGCATATCTTCTAAAAAGAGAATACTCAATCAATATTCAAGAAAGCTTAAACGTGATTTATGTTGATGAAACTTTCATAGAACTATGACGATTCGTTCGAATCATTTCCGGCATTAACTACTAATATTTAATTCTGAATTTCGTGCAAATCGAATACTATATTTGTCAGAATAGAATAGAAGATTGTTTGTATGAAAACCTGAAGAAAAATGACAGATTAGCATTGAAGTTGATGAACTATCCGCGCTAAGTAGAAGCCATTGGGATCCTATATTTTCCGACGTGATCAAACTACACTGTGAGACTCTTGGTAGAAGTTTCGAATTCGGTTGAGATATATTTTTTCGACTTTGATTTTGATTAACGATTATTTTGAGACGTTCAGATGAACAATCGGCTGGATGATTTTCATTGTGAATGTGATAGCACCCTACTGAAGATTTTTATTTATCTATGCATCTTTTGTAACATGAAAGAAAAATGTTTCATGTATTTTCTCACCGGTAACATAAATTCTACGCACAGTTTGCAAGAAAAATTCATCAATTGCACGATGCTAGTTAGTAGTTCTCTTCGATGAGACGGTACAAAAAACTCAAAATTGAAGAGTGTTCATTGTAACTAGTTCAATTCAAATTCATGAATGGACTCGTCACTGTGAAAATAAATAAGCTCTTGTGATAATCCAAAACATGAACAGAATCGATCGTTCTTTACGTTGAAATCGGGACGATATTGTTGATGTTATGGTATTCCCCAGTAGTTTTATTCATTGTTATCCTTCGATAGAATCGAGCATGAATCATAGTTGATCAAAAACGATTATAAATATCACATACTTCAACCGTGGACTAGTATGATTGAAGAATTGATTTGTATAAAAGATGTTGAATATATTGAACTTCAACGTTCTCCTTCACAGACGAAATTCAGCACAATAAAGTAGTCTCTCGAATAATGCAGTATTATTACCATTCTTTAAAAAAGATCGATCAATACTTACAGATAGGGATCTTTTCAGTCCTACTAAAGTCTCAATAGAACTTAGTCAAAATCAGAAAATTAACCTCTTGACTAACAATGTCTTCAAATGCAATTTATTTAGCTGTTGTCGATACATATATTAAATTATCAAGTGGTTTTAATACATTATCAACAGCGGATAAGAGTGATTTAGCAAGGTTGAAAAAAAAACACAAAAGATTTATCGATGAAGAATCAATGATTTCTGTTTTCATTTAGATATCTGTTAATATGTGCGGATCTTTTTGAAAAAGCTCGAGTAATTAAATCTACTTTTCTCAATTTGGTTGCATGTTTTTAAATTGTTACTAACTTTTGTAGAAACTAGAATCACGTGTACAATCGGACATGGATCTTAAATTATCGGACACATTGAGATACTATATGCGTGATTCGAAAGCAGCACTTGATTTAATGTATCGTCGTTCGCGTTGTTTAGCTGATTTTGAAACGGCAAATAAAAATTTAGATCGTGCAAGATTAAAAAATAAGGAAGTTCAACAAGCAGAAACAGCACAACAAAATATTAAGACGAAGTTTGAAAGCATATCCGAAAAAGCCAAAGAAGGTAATACAAAAAATAAATGATTCGTATAATTTTAAACGAGGAAACTCAACGAACAACGAGATGGTACGTTTTCTATTTTTCTAGAATTGAATGATTTTAAAACACGACGAGTACAAATGTTCCGTAAGAATCTAATTGAATTAACTGAACTTCAAATAAAACATGCTAAAGTAACAAGAAGAAATTGATATTTATGAATAATTAGTTAATGTTTTGTTTTTCATCTATTCAGGCTCAAATTCAAATGATTAAAGGTGTTGTACAACAAACCGAGACACTCTCATAAATTATGTTCTAGTGTTCTAAACTCTGTGATTCAACGTATGAAAATGTTCCTACTTTCGTTTAAGTGAATATATAATCTATGGTCGATTGTTTGCTTTTCTGTATATTATTTATTGGTAATTTTCTTTATTGTAATTGTATTTTATTTATTCTCGTCAAATTGTTAAACATCGTTAGGTGATATATTTCTATTATTGAGTATCTATTTATAAAAAGAATAAAAAGTATCTAATTGTGCAATGAATCAACTGTTTTAATCAAATAGAAATCAATTAGTTTTTATTCTCAATATAATTAAAGACATGGATTGATGAAAGCAAGTATTTTGAGAATTTTTCAATCCAATGTTTTCTTCGATCTATAAATACAAATAGCCAAGTAAGATATCTTCTCTCTTCTCATACGATTGAATCAAGAGACTGCTTAGTGAATAGAAAACACATTTTGCAACTAAACGATGTAGTTCGTTATCTATCTTTTAACTAACCAGTCGATTTCTAAGTCAGATATATTAAAAAGAAGCAATAGTAATACAAAAAACACTGAAATGATAACGGCACGTTTGTGTTATTTCATCATTAGTGAGACACATACGCTCAATTTTCATTTCATTATTCGTTCGGAAATGGGAATCAGTGACGATTTGTCTACTATAACAAGAAGATATCCATAGATAGAATTTCACCGTATATCGATAAATTCTGTTATGATGCGTACGAAAAAATGGATCGTGAACAGCAGCTCTATCTATTACTAAAATTTTAGTGATTTTTGTATAGAAAAAATCGTCTTGCAATGTGTAGAGAATGTGAATGATTTTTTGCAGTCGAAATGCAAACACAAGTTTGATTGATAAGAAATTTTCTTCATGATGCCTGAATAAATCTCTCTTTACATATTGATATTTTCAAAGTATGAGCTATTGTAACTCGAAGATTACTGTGTTTTTATGTGTAAAAGTTCTACATTTATTCATTTAACTCTTGCGACATGCGAAAGAAATCTGTGTAAAGGCCACAAGGTCGGCAATCGACAGGACAATAATTTGTTTAAATGCATTTCGAAGGAAATAATTTATCATTTCAAGAAAATCATCTCTACTTCATAAAATAAGAAAATTGCATACGTTGGTCGTAATACGTTTAAACGATGAAATGAAACATGTGTCTATGCTATATCTAAGCTCGATACAAACTTACAAATAGTACGCTCATTAGAAATATATCAAATGCAACATTCAATTGTGTGAATGAAAATTTTCCATCACAAGTAATACTACAACTATAAAATTAGTAGATAAGATATTTTAGAGATCTCTTACGCATTGAATACTAAGTTCGTATCAACATTTTCTCGATGCATGCATTGTAACAGATTTATAAGACTTATGAGAGAAATCGATACTACAAAAATTCTTGATATTCTGAGAAATAACATTTTTTAGAAATTTTCTTCTATTTATTTTACATCAGTATTCAAAATAGTCATTTTTCAAACACTGATTTCCAATATTTATCTTATGTTTGTTTCTAGAATGAAGCGTCATGCAGAATCGAACGGCGACGATGACGTACTGATCGAAACTCAACGTCTGAAACTGAATCCTGTATGTAGTTAGTTGTTCTTAAATATATCTAAAATTCCACAGAGAATAACTAGAGCAATGTTTGTCTTCATCGGCGACTGAATTGATAAGTCGAGTATTCCCATAGGATGTTTAACCGTTTGTTTTTTGAAAATTTCATTTGATATGTACATATTAATAAAAAGTCGGCATCGACTAATTTTTTTTTGTGATCTATTGAAACATTCGACGAATAATATCTATCACATTGATAAATCGTTTCAGTCCACAAACTGAATACAAGCAACACAGGCTAACATACAGATTGGCTGTGATTACTGTAGAAATCATAGGTTTTTCTCTTCGTAAAACACAATATTAAAATAAACACTGTCACACATTGAACAGTACTGTTTCTATACAATCTAGTATCTTAAATGAATCGCTTCATAAAAATAGATCAAACTAAAATATCTTATGATTTTAGGATGAGGAGCGTTTGGATATATTTAAAAATTGGCTCAATAAACACGACGTTACATGGAACAATGTTGATATTCGTCCATCTATACTTTATAAAGGATTTTCAGTATATTGTACATCATCACAAGAACTTCCAAATATTCAAATTCCTTCTGAATTATTAATGTCAAATCAATCAGTAAAAGATAGTTCAACATTTGTGCAACCAACATCTGATATACTAGATCAAGCTGAGCAACACATTGATCAAGAAACACTTATTCTATCACTCTTTCTTTTACATGAACGTTCAAAAGGTTCTGAATCTCATTGGTACCCATACATACAACTGCTACCAACAACATTTACCACTTCATTATTTCATAGAGAAAATTATGTTGAAAATACATCGGTATTTTATCTAACAGAAACAATGCGTCAATCCATGAGTGACATGTGGAATCTCGTTGGTTTAAGTTCTTTTCAATTAGAAGATTTTCTTTGGGCATATACAATAATTACTAGTCGAGCTTTCAAATTAACTAATCTTGGCACTGTACTTATCCCACTAGCTGACCTTGCTAATCATGTATCATTTGCAGATGAAGCAAATCTATATTCTATGGGTATTAATAAAGACACCAACAAGTTTGTTTTAAAAGCAACTGATAAGAAAATCGTCGATGGTGAAGAATTATGTTTAAAATATAATAGTGAATTAGCTAATTGGCAACTTTTACTTTACTATGGATTTACCATAGAGAATAATCCGTCCGATTCGATTTTACTCGAATTAAAGTTAAATCCAACTGATACTTATGAAATGGAAATGAAAAAAATGTTGTTACTCAATCTAAGTATATGAATTCTCGTTTTATTGATTCTACGTAGAGTTTTTCCAACTATTGCGGTTTGTTTTTAATTGTAACAGGTGATGATCTATGTCTAGATCATGAACTTCAAATAACCGAAACCGAACCAATTATAAGTGACAATTTATTAGCTACTCTCCGTTTAATCGTTGCATCAGCAGAAGAATTAGAACAATTCAATATTGCTAATTTAGATGAATTACTAATATCGAGAGTTAGTCTTGATAACGAACGACGAGTATTAAACACATTGTCAAAACTTCTCAATGAATTTCAAGAAACATCATATACTACATCATTAGAACAGAATCTCAAACAATTACAAGGCAATCACTTAAACGATGATGAACGATATTCATTGATTTATTTAATTGGTCAAAAACAGATTTTAGACAAAGCTCTACGTTGGGTTGATAATTCTTTTTCTCAATTAAAATAAAGAAACCTACATAGCAATTTAGCTTTGATAGATCATTCTAAGAACGGACGAGACTATTAGTAAGATCATCAGAACAAGTCATTATAAGTCATTTGGATCAAATGAAACAAGATTTGTATCATTAAAATACACTTGAATGACAACCATCACGTGTACCGATTTTCCCCCTGTCAAATAATTTCATGCTTTTGTCAAAAAATTCTCATTGCCAAAGTCAACTTCATAATATGGCTACTTGCTTCATTTAGATCGTCCGTTTTTTTCACAAATACAGGGAAAGTCAAGAAGTATTTCTGAATCTTCGTTGAGAAAACATTCAGGCGTGCCTTGTCAAATAGAATGATATTTTCATTTATAACCTGTTAATGATTGAACTCAAAGAATTTCGGTTCTAATTGCGATTGCAAGACACTGTCAAAACGTTCCATGCATTAGTTTTCTCAGTACTATGAGTTATTGCCGAAGTTATTTTTTGAATTTCGACTTAAAACATTGCGAATGTAGAGAATTCGGTGTGTCAAGTATCGAAAAAGAATTTCAAATGTATTGATCGAAGTTTTATCTTTGAAGTTTTTATGCACTCGGAGGGAATTCGATTCTATTGAAGTAAACATGAATCGCGTGGACGATGGCAAAGCAAATTTTTATAGAAATCGAAGTTCCCTCACAAAACTTACGTTTAATGTTGAATTCGATTCTGAAATAAATGTGATGGGTGCTAAATTGTACGTAGATTACTATCGATTGGGTTCTATTGCATTAGAAAAGCACAATCACATAGGTGCATGCTTGAATTCATGCATTTTCTTGGAAAATTTACTTAGCTCACAACATAGAACTGTCGGATGCACTTGCCACGATGGTGGAAAAGATTCACGACAACAGATAAGTAACACTTGATTCAAGCTACATTTGAATTTTATTTCACTGGCTATTTGACAATGTAGTTCTATTGCCGTAGATGCTGATAGGAAAACTATATCTTCTGAAATTATCAGCTCAATAGACCAAGATAATACGTACACTATTCAAATAGGAGAAAGGAGAGAAAGATCGGATAATGTTGTTTTCGTTCAATCTTTGCATCCGCTGCAATATAAAAATTTTTTTTCAATAGCAAATATTTGCTAAGATGTGAAAAATCTATTAAATCAAACACGTGTTCAAGTAAAGAAGTTTCTTCATTGATATCCGCATTTACATCAAGAATTTAGTTGACTAGAACTTAGTCTATTGCTGTGTGGTACATATCAATGTTTTACAATAGACCGTCAACATTTCATACCACGTTGCGAATGAGTCTGACGAAACAGATCTTTACCATCAAAATTCATTAATGCTAAATTCTGATTCAATCTTCTATGCATATGAGTCTATGGTTCGAAAATTTGAAAATCATCGCATGGTATCAAGTACTAAATAAATTTTCGTCATCATACAAAAACACCACTTGAACTGATCAAACACTAATGAGAAAAAATTAAGCTTATTTTGTTGAAATTCTGGTTCTCAACTGATAGTCGTTTGTTTTTAACCACTTTCATACGAAAAGAAGAACCAAAAACTGCGTCAAAGCGTTTTCTCAGTGTGTGTTCTATCATTCAACAGAATACAATCAGAGGAAGAGATGTATTTATCTACTTTCGTGTTTGGTGTACCATCAATTTCTGATCTAATATAGAAATATATGACTCGATGAATTGTTATTTTAACAAGAGAATCATTTTGAATATGGTTGCATTTTGACACAAGTGCAACAATCTCTGCTTTGCATGATCATTAATGATCTCGAGCGTACTGTCTGTAGTTCCTGATAACAGTCGAAGTCGAAATGATTGATTTGAAAATTTATAAGAAGATAATTACATTTTGACATGCATCCTAATTTTATGCATTCCAGAATTTTTCAGATGTTTAGAAGACGAACAAATAATAGTACAGATTTATGATCAAGTTCGGTCACCAGTCATTTGAATTATGAATTTAGATATGGATCTCGTATTTCGAAAACAGCTGAATATTTATTATCATGTCTTGTTATATCACAGAATTAAGTTAAGCATTTAGCCAACTCTTCGAACATCTCAATAATTTGTTAAAATAGACTGATACAAAATTGGTGAAATACCAGATTAAAACTTTCGATTAATCGTCGTCTTAACGGTTAGGCTTGAAAAATATTCTTATCAAAGTTCCTTCTCGATATTAAAGACAATCCATCAGTAAGATTTCACTATATTATTAAACAAAGTTGCGTAGTTCTTGCATTTCAAAAGAATTCAGTAATCACAGATTGAACAGATGCGAGCAAACGTATTCGAAAAGAAACAATTTTGTTGTGATTAGAGCGAGGAAAAATTTCGTACAAGTATAACAATTACATGTCAAGCGAAAAAGCAGCTTAGATAATTGAAAATGACCTTTAACTTCATGTCATACACATCGTGAATTATATATCAATCGTTTGTTTTTATGTTGACGAGCAAAAACTCAAGTCTTTAATCTACAAATGAGAATTCCAATCCTTTACACGGAAAAAATGATGAATATCTGAAAATCCATCTAATTTTAGTGTTCAGTTTCCATACATTCAAGGAAAGCTTTTTCTACGCTCCCTATCGTACACATAGGAGTTTAAAGATTAGATAATGATCAATGTTTCAATTTATGCTACTCATAATCATTTCCATATTTGAAGAATTTAGGAAGTTGTATCGATGAGTGAGGATCATATGTTAGCATCACTGTGTAAAAGAATCAAAAAATGACAAGATTCAATTCAATTGGAAATTCTTCTTGATCTCGTCATATTCTATTTTTAAACTAAACCTGAAGATATGATCATTACACAAACACTGATCTATTTTTTCAATACTATACATCAATCTTCGAAATGTTGACATCTCATACAAACTATAGATGTCGCAATTAGGTTCTTATAAATGAACGCTTCGATTGGACTGTTTTTCTCGATTCATTCCAGTAAACATCATCGTTTTTTTTGTCCACTGATCTCGTCTCTTTAAACACGAGAATGAAGATGTTAACATTAGTTGATTCATCGTCAGAGTTAGATATTACTCATATGCAAAACTCCTCGGAACAATCAATTGTTGGTTCTCATTTAGTAAATTTATATTCTCAATTAGCTAAACTTGAACAACAAAATGATAATGCATTAGTCATTGATTCAAAGCATTTGAAATCTTTATTAGATTCTTATCATTATAATTATCTATACTTAAAAGCTCGTTATAAAACCGAAGAAGAACGTATTGATCGTCGATTTGATCTAGAAACACGTTATACTCGAGCACATTTTGCTGCTAAAAAATTTGAATTAAAGGAACATTTACTTGATCGTCTTCGACGTAAGCGTAGATTAGTTATGGATGAAATGCGTTCAGTTATCGATATAAATTCACGTTCATTTGATGTTGATCCATTATTTGTTACAATGCAAAGTTCACTTCCACTACAAACAAAAGCATATAACTTTCGACAACGAACCGATCTTGGGCAGTCTACATCAACGATCGGTGATGAAGAATTGTTTTCTACAAGTGGAGTTCTACCATCGGTATTACAACAACAAACAACACGTAAACGTCTTGTAGGTGCATTTAGCATATTACAATTACCGAAATGGACTATCAAAGACGAAGAGTGTGAAGATGATTTAAAAATAATTTCAACTAGTAGAAAATAGTTTAAATATTTTTGTTTTTTTGTTTTGTAAATATCATATTTTGTTTAAAGATCTGATAGATATGTTTTTGTACGATTCTAGATGATAAGATTTATTGATTTTCGTTATTGTTGAACAACTGACAAGATTTGTCTTATCATGTGTTCGATTGAATCAATACGTCATGCTTCACGCTCAACAAAAAATAAACTATCAAATCGTAAATTATCATTGAAAATAATTGAAAAGCGTTTAAATCATTTACGAGAAGAATTACATAATTTGACAAGAAAAGAAATTTTAAATCATGAGCAACAAATCGATGAAGATGATAATTATCATGTGCAATATAAAAGACGTTTAGATCAAATTTTACGATTATATGATAAGCAAGTATGAAAGATTTTCGTTTTCATTAAAATAACTATTAATGTAGAATTTCTCAATAATTTAAATTTATATGCCATGAAAAATAGAAAAATCAGTAAAAGCCATGAATTCTCATATCTTCGAGTTCATATTTAAACTATTCTTCGCATAGTCTAAATAGTATCAAACTGCAGGCTACGACTAATTGGCGTCTATTATACATTTTCCTATGATTCGTTAGCATGGTACAATAATATCTGAGACATCTGGAACATTAAGATAGCTTTTTGCACATATAGTTTCAAAGAAACGTTGCAGAAACAAACAGCCTTATACAGTTTTTCTTCATTTACTTAATAGGTTAGTAATCTAGAACTATGGCATTATTATCGATCTGATAGAATTGAAAAAATGTATGCACATGAATTACTTCAATCAGACGAAGTATTCAAAATGAAAAAAATCGATTTTAAATCCAAATTGTTATCAACATTCAGTGACAAACGTCGTCATTTGGATTACGAACATCAAAATGTAAATATTCGTCATCGTCAAAATTCCGATAATGATCAATATTTACTCAGTGGAACGAACAATCATATGAACGATGCAAATCTCTATGATGGACACACGCATAATTTAACTGACTCTGCTCAACAGCAACAACAACGGCCAACGTATAATTTACGACGAGCAGCTGCCAATGATATCATTACAGAAAATGGAACAACGTCAGCAACAGCATCATTAAAAGATCTATCAATTTTTAGTGGTACAAATTCGTTACTACCCCCATTCGGTGGCATTGAATTGCAACGATCTTTATCAAATACAGATATTGAACAAGATCTGAAGGATATTCGTCGTGGTTTGAAGAATGCTGAGCCAATTACTGAAAAACATGTATCTGAAAATTCAAACGATGAACCATCAACGAAATCTCTTATCGACGTGCGCATCGAAGAAGGTCGTTTATGGTATCAACGAGCATGGTTTTCACGTAATTCGCCAATACTTTTAGTTTTTGATGATCTTGAAATAGTTCCTGCACTTGTATTAACAGTTGGTCGAAATGATTTACTTATACGTCGTTCGGGAACCAATATAAAACATCGTGTTAGCCTTTCACTATTACACGATGGACATTTAGCTATTCGTAAACGTGGCTGTGTATTTTAATCCTATGTACAAACGATCTTGTTTATCTAATTCTTTTTGTCTCCTATAGTTTCATAAGAATATGGAAATATTTACATATACATACATATACAAATCAATACGTTTGTTTCGATTGTTAATTAACGTCTATTCTTTTTAAAAATATATCGTTGTCCAATAAATAAATAGACAATTGTCAATTCGTTTTGATCATTTATATGATCCTGCTAAAACAAACTGTTATTCAAGAAATAGTAGCTTTGTTTTTCCTAACTCGTATACTAAAACTAATCAGTGCGTTAGAACAGTGAATCTTGCAACTATCTTCATGAAGAACTTTCTATGCAATGAACGTACGAAAACTTTTCATGATTTGAGATTCTTGCATTGTGTGTGTAAGAAATGACCCATGCAGTGAAAACCGGGGGTTCACAGGTTTCGTTAAGCTCTCTTTCTTTATGCTTTTAGTTAAAATTAATACTTTTTTTCGATTCAGATGACTTTTACTTCACCCAAATAAAAATACAATCGAATGTAAAACATCAATTCAAAAAGATTAATTTATAAAAATTAAATTTCAAAGAAATAATCTAAAAATGATAAATATAAAAAAGCAATCTGAAAAACATATAAATTAAAGAAATAATTAAATAAAAAAGTCTAAAAAATTGAATATTAAATGCTCATAGTTTAGAAGAAAATTATTCATTTTCAACTGAATCTTCTAGTCGTTAGATTGATTCTTGTCTCTAAGCAAGGAAGAGATGAAATAATCGATACAGCAGACGTACACATGTACATATATACATATGTGTATAAAAATATTTAAATTTTCTTTTCCGTTCCGTAAAGACATTAGTCTTCTGTAGTTCAGCGGAAAAGTATTGGTAAACCGTGGTAAACAGAAAAAATTGATCCCGTTTTTACGCCATGGGGAAATATTTGTTAGATGTAAATGCTGACATATTAATTCAGTTCCAAGTTTAATTCATGTTTTATGTAACAAGATTAACAGAACAATACTTTTGAATTCATGGAAAAAAATTTATTTTAGAAAAAAGAATGGATCAAAAATCAATTGTGTTATTTAGTTTGGAAACAGGCAAACAATTTCACAGGTTGACGATTACGGAGCAACACGGACCCTGGAAAGTGGCGCCATTTGAGTGGGGCCAGATGAGGCTAAGCCCCATCACCGGTTTTGTATAGTGGTGTCAGTAAGGCGATGCCAGGTGGAGCTCAACCCAAGGGGGAAACATGATACTTCATACTTTACGTACTTTAAGATACTTCATCATACTTTGAGATACTTTACCGTACTTTAAGATACTTTGAGATACTTTACCGTACTTTAAGATACTTTGAGATACTTTACCGTACTTTAAGATACTTTGAGATACTTTACCGTACTTTACTGTACTTTAAAGTACAAAAGTATCATGTTTCCCCCTTGCATTTACATCATAAAATGTGCATACGTGGATTCCCTTCTATCTTCTATCCAGTTATTTTGTCAAAAAATCTTTATTCTATACTAATCTTATCTTCATGTCATCATTCATTTATATTATTCTTACACAATTCGTTATTAGTGATGAATTTATTCTTTCTATTGTGCATATACATCACCTTTTCATCGACCAACCCAATCTTGGATCACCCAATAACAATTTCTTTTGAAACAAAGTATGATAATAATCACAATGAGATCAAACAACTGGTAATGCAAAATAAAAGCTTCGATAATACCAATTGGACACATTATGCCCTGTTTCTACAACTGGTTGTTAATATTATCATCATTGTTATTTTTTCAGTTTATGTCTACAAACATTGCTGTCCAATCACTACTTTAACCCGTAATACAGAACAACAACGTTTTGTTACAATTTTACCTCCGGGCTCTTCCCAGTCTTATCAATCACCTTATGCTCATCAGCCCTCGTCAATTGATCAAAACTCCCGTGAACAAATTATGTTATCCCAAGCACTACCTTCTGTAATTGTATCTTAACCCCTCTTCATCAATTATCAGCAATATCGGCACTTTTTTCTTTCATCAAAAAATATAAACATTACTCATTCTTTCTTCTATCTACGATTCTAATTTTTTTTAGTTATGAATTTTTCTATGTACCTCATGCACCAGTACTTTTCGCGATGCTTTCATTTTTGTTCTTTGTTTGTTTTCTGTTTTATGCTTCGTCATTTGTAAAGCGTCTGTCTTCTCCTTCTCTCTCTCCCCGTACGACCTTCTTCTGGATGGAGGAGGTGTTATGTCAGGAGATGTCTCTCCTGACATAAGAGGACTCTCTGTATCCCTCTATCGTATTGTGGAATTATACAATTGATAGTCTGTTAATGAAAGAGAAAGTGGATAAGAGAGAAGAGAGACAAAGACATTCTTTCGTGCTTTTTCTTCGTGCATTCGTTTTTGGTTTCGTTTTGATAAAAGGAGAAAAAGGAACAATAAAGGAATCAAGTGGAAGTTCTAACACGTTCGATTTGTTTGGCTCTTGATAAGGTGTTATAAGGAATTGAAGTTTCAACCAATTTTACAGTCAATAGACAGTGAATGCGAACTCGATTATTGATGACCACATTCTCAGAGAAATTGTTCCCCTATATAATACTGCTGCTTAATATTCAGACTATTCTTTGATTTATTTGATTGATCAGTGTGTCGATTTAGGAGCCATTAACAGTTTACAATTCATCAATACAAACCTGAACATGATATGTGTCTGAAGACTGTTTGCCGTTTTGTGATAAACTGTCTCCTCTGTCTGATATTGAAGTAATTCCCTCCACACAATAGAAGACCTTTGGAGGAACAGGTCCCCAAACCTGATAGTCGAGCCGCTTCAATTAATTTGTTAATTAATTTGTTAATTATTGTAACGATTTGTGCCATAAAAAATATGGTGTTGCTGGAATCACACGTTATATTTTATCGATTAATCCAGAAATCTACTCCTATAAAATTTTTCATTGTGCTTGAATAATATCACTGAAGGAGAGGAAAGAATATGCAGGAAAACAGGTAGAGACCTCAAGTTAGTCAAAATCGAGTGAATGTAAAGGTGAAGAAATAGGCTTAAGAACAAAACATTAATAACACTTATTTGAAGGTAAAACCGATAGCAAGGACAACAATAAGAAGCACGTATGACAATAATACGAAGAGAGAATATATTGATGGTCTGTGGAAATGATGGATACTGACGAGAAATGAATAAAAAGAACGAGAAAAAAGAATGAATGAAAATGAAACTACACTACGAAACGATAGAGAAACTGAGTGAGGAAAGTTATGAAGTAACTGTTTTAGCATAGATGGAACGTATCTCATTTTTAGACGGCCAGTACCATTGCCTGTCTGAAAAGATTAGAACGAACTAGACCGGGTGGTCTACAGGCAGTAGATCAATTGTGAAAATCAAATAATGTGCTTCGTTGAATTCCCACGAGTTACCAATCATAGTAACGTTGAAATCTGTCGGCTTATAAAAACCCAATGTGTATTGTCGATGGATTAGCGCTGTTATTGACTTCTCTTAGTAGAGAGACGTCTGAATAATATAAAAACGTTGATCATCATAGATAATGCACACTTTTAATGGCTTCATTTATCACAACGATGATGTTAGGAAATGCTGCTTTGTTCTAGTCCTATTGAGAAGCCGATTAAGTACTATATGACAACATTCAATAGTTGGTTTTAATTTTAGGTTTCACATCTATTTGACATAAGACTTTTTCATTGAAGTTTGTGAAAATCGACTTCGCAATGTACCTCTTAAATTCATGGTTACTTGATGAAGATAAACAACCTCAGTCTTTATCAAATAGATATTTTTGAATTAATGTTTTCTCTCTCAAAGTATCTTCCCCTCCTGAAAAATAAGATCATGACTCTTTCATTGTGTTAATTCGCATCATGTTGTTCATTTTCGAATCGCAGGACCCTCTATTTTGTTCGATTCCATTCTACAAGTTTTGATTGAAAACATTTGCTAGAAACCCAAGCATTCGAAACGGTTAGAGACTGGTACTAGAGCGATTGCAGACTTTTTTCGAGCTGGTAGATATTCAGACCGGTAAATGCCGGTACACGAGTGCTGGCAAGAAAATCGAGTATGATTTGAAAGTTATTGGAGATAAAGAGTAATTATGACCATCGGGTTGCATTTGACACAAAGGGAGTCCTTTGGAAATCAGGTAATCTCGCTGGTGTTCGGGAATCTCACGGGAATTCTGAATTTGCCATTTCATCTTGATTTGACATAATATTGCAGAGATCAAACGTATCAGGATAAGAGGTCTTGAGGATAGTGGAAACCTAGAGAGTCAGAGATTGACCAGCAACAGATGGACATGCCGAGATGCAGAAATGCTGAGATACAGAAGTAGTCACATAAGAGTGGGATTTCAGGTGGGATTTTAATGACTGCCACTGCCAGCAACATGCAGTGGTTGTTGTGGAGAACATAAAAGGCCTCCTTAAAGTATATGGATGGCAAGTGGTATTGTTGAGGGAGTAGCATTAGTGAAAATAATCGAATGACTATCCATTTAATGAATAGATAGTAGTTCAAGGTATTAATTAGTGCGGCATTCGAAAAGGTTGATGCCGACGAGGATTCGATAAAGGCAGTAGTCACTCCAATGCCTATGCTCAGAGGGATTTTCGCTACAGATGGATATAGAACGAAAATCACAGGTGAGAGTTTTGGATTGGGACCAATGAATCTGGTATACATTGGTAAAATAAATGTGTGTAGCTGAGGCCACATGGACAAGACGAGCACGGAGGTAGCCATAAGGAAGAGAAATTGACACTAATTCCTTCGACAACGGGGGCGGTCACGTGAAAAAAATGAAAAATTTTCTTTGTCTTTTTGTGGCAGGCTAAAGGTCAAAGGTCAAAAACCATTAGTAGGATTTCAATGGGCCATCTACACCGCTCACATAAAGGAGTCAGGGTCCAGAATCAGAATTGGAAGTCATAGTTTCAAAATTCTGTGTCGTGTGTTTTCGCCCAAAGGAAGATCTTTTAGGGAAAATAAAAATATTTAATAATATTTCATCGAATATAATCGATTTCAGTGAATTCAAAGCTTTATTCCAGTTTATAGGAAACAATTGTCTTTCGGTGTACAAAACTTTCGATTTTATGAAGTTAAATGAGTTTGCACTCCTTCCATCATTGGAAGGTTAGCAAAGTTTGCCGCATTAGCACGATCACAAGCTCGATGATCCCAGTGACATCCAGTATAAAGAAGAATTTTGCAGGGCCTTGTTGGAGTTGGGAAACAGAAGAAGATCAACACAGTCAGGCGCACACCTATACGCACATCCTACAATCACTCCAGAAACGTATCTCTCATACCCAATTGCATATTTTAGTCAATTCGGCATAATCGATCTTCAAGTCTACCCGCATTTCACATTTTCGGGTTTAAAAATCCAACTTTTGCATTTTTGTCAGCAGAAATTCTTTTTCATGAAATTTCTAGGCACTGTAACTTGAAGAAGGTAGAGCAAACATTTATATGAAAATGAGATTACATTTTTTATGGTGCACAGATAGGTAACTAGCTATAATTCACCTGCGTTTAAAGAATGAAGCGAATATACGCTGGTTTTATTAATTCGCGGTAAATTCCCTTTAGACAAGATCTATATAGAGGCTAGGTATTTTTTCAGAATACTGCACTCAAATACCGTTAATAAGAAATTTTAATAAAACTGCCATTGCCTGGCTACATGCTGCATTTAGATACATGTGGAATAGTTCGCAATAAAGTTTCAATATAGAATTTGCAGTGCCGAATTTCAATGTAATAAGTCGAATGGTTTTTCGAATCAAGCGAGTTCTGAAATCAAATAAAATGTAAATCAAAACGAATGATGTTGTGGTGAGTAACATTAAATATAGCAGCTGCTAGCCGCGAGTGGCGCCCCGTTGGGGCGCCGACGAGCGACTTGCTGCTACCACGTGAAATTCATTGAGAGAACAATTCGGGATTTTAAACCGGATAGGAAAATATCTATGGCCTACGTCTAGCCAGTGTCAATAGAAACCAGAGCTGGAAAATAAACTAAGAAGTATTTTCGAATGAAATTTGAGAACAATTCTGCTGGATGTGCACAGTATGCTGAGTAGAAGATAAGACGGAAAACATCATGCCAATAATTTAGATTCATTGGATTCGAGATACACTTGAATGAAATATAAGGAGGTTTTTTTGTTGCATGTCATTTGTCGGTTTGCATTGACATGTATAAATTTATGCAGGTATATTGAAATCATCTCTCTCATCTGATGATTACTTTGAGTAGGAGCGTCACTCAAGTTCCATATTCCGACTATATGCCTGCTCAAATATGATATGTTTTAATCTAGGAGCCGAGTCAACTTGAATCTTTGTAGCGAACACCAGTAAATAGCATTGTCATTTAATGTGCTCTTAACTGTGCGAATTTTAATTAGATCTTTCAAGGAGTTCGGTTTGTCTTCACGGTGCTGTTGTTAAGCGTACAACAAATCTTGAATGTATTTGGGATTTGTCAACGAATCTCTGAGGTTTGGACTTGGATTTGGGGTATGGTTAGAACTGAGTTCCTAGCTGTGGATTTCGTCTAGATTTGGATCACTGGATTGTTTATATTAATTTTTTCCAGCGTAGATTTGCGATTTGGGATGTGGCAATGGACCTGGATTTGGGTTTAGGTTTTAGATTTGGATTTGGACTTGGGATTCGTTTTCGATCTCACATCAGTCAAATTTTTTAGTCGTGCTAAATTCAAACCAAATCTTAATCCGAAATCCAAATCCCAAACCCAAATCCTACCCAAATCCTAATCATAATGATACAGACCAAATCCAAAATTTATACCAAATCTAAACAATTTTATATGAACCTCTAAGAATAGGTACTCTTCTCTCCCTTCTGAGACTTTATATTAAAAATTCTCATCAGATTTGGATAATTTAAGACCAAACTCAAAGCCAAATCCAAATCTCAGTCGAGAACAAATCCAAATCTATTTGCACCAAATCCCAAGGCTTGGTATTTGATGCACCCATAGCTGTTGTGGATGTACTTTCTTTGCTGATTCTTTCTGTAAATTGAAAGTAATCTCTTGTCTCTGGACATGTGAATACTGCTGTCTTAGTACTGTTCATTTAGATTTCCGTTTGATATCATTATGTGGATATCACTTCGATTGGAAAATTTATAAGAAAAAATATCACAAAAACCCGCATGCCAACGAATATAACGGCATTGAAGCGGAAATCGATATTCAAAACCACGTCCATATTTCCTCAGACGTTGGTCACTAGCTGTGCTGAGAACTCTAAAGCAGTATACTATAATGAAAACCCTAATATTTACCCGAGAGTCAAGCGAGTCCCACGTGAGCGTTATTTGATCCGAAGGTAAGGAAATAATAATAATAACACTTATTTGAATGTATAAGTGAAAGTAAAGACATAAGTAAGAAGTGCATTTGATAATAAGAAGAACAGTGGAAATACGGATGATCATTGGTGTCTTTTCCAAATGTTATCTATAAATGTTACAATCGTGAACTTCAATTAGTGCATTTCCATCAAAATATGTCTAGATTATTTTTTGAGCCTGAAATCTTAAGACAGTGAGTTCGAAATAATTTGTGTGCTCTTAGAACCATGAAATCATGAGGAAATTAATAAAATATGACATGGCTTCTTATAACACTCTTTTGAATAATGATTATGAAAGAATATGGAATTAAATACGAGGTCCCTCCGGAAAGCTTTTACGTTAGAACATAATAAAAGATCAAGAATGTTCTTTTCCAGAGAGGCGTTCAGAATTGTCTAAGATCAAGCGCCACCTAGGTCAATACAAGATTGATACCAATAGTAGAGATGCACGTGAAATATTCTTGAACAAGTCGGCTTCTACGAGAACAGAAATTATAAACTGGACGTCCTGAAGGGTGAAATGGCCTTCGAAACTGAAGAAACTTAAACACGAGGGGTGGGGGGTTGGAGGTGAAACAAATTTTACGTAGACATTCTTTATTAATGGGTGGAAAGATTGAAAAATGTAACCTATATCCACATGATGCCTTCATTATCCCTTCCTACCAC
>OENT01000542.1:0-100687 GCA_900239685.1 Rotaria macrura
ATTAATCAACCAATGTAATTGACTCTTTGTATCTCCACAATACAAACGAAGATGTCAACTACACTACAGTCAAACACTTTATTGATTATATTAAAATATGATTTTAAAGTTATGCACAGAGGAAATAGTCCAAATGGGGTACAAAAATGGTATCCCAGGGGTACAAATTTTTTTGAGGTACAAACCGTTCAAATGGGGTACTGTACCCCAAAATGGGGTACAGTTGGCAACCCTGGATTAATGTAACTATTTTGGATTAGTCAATTTCATTAGATAAACGTTTGATACTATGATTGTTGTTTTATTAAGTTGCTTTAAAAAGTTAAAATACAGATTCAATAAATTTAATATGCTGATATCAAAGTATGATATACGAATCATACTCAATTACTTCAAAAATATTATTGGGACAAGACCAACTTGACGACAGTTCAGTCGAGTTAGTGCATCAGAGATCGAAACCAGAAGAATTGAAGGAAAATTAAGTTCAACGTTCTAACTTTGTCTTGTCACAGCTTCAAAAGATATCTAATAACACACATATGACCTATTAAGCAGTTGCAGAATTCTTACCGAGCAGAATTCAGAATTTTGCACACCAATGAATTTTCTTACGAGGCAACTGACCTTGAAACTTTATATTCTGGCTAGAATTCGACAGAATTCTATTCTATCGACAAACAGTGGTCTAGTAAACGAATTGAAAGTTTGCCTTCTGCTAAGTGGAAAGAATTCTGTTTTGTATTCTGCTCTTGATTTTGAATTATTGAGCAGAATTCCTTTTCTTTCACACTGATAGTTGTCTAGTTTACGTATTGAAAGTTTGTCGTCTTCTAAGTGAGCAGAATTCTGTTTTCTATTGTGGTAAGTAAAGTGGAGGGAGCAGTTGTGATGTAACACATGGTTATTCTTTATGGACAAGAATACAGAATTCTGAATTCAGCTTGGTAGGAATTCTGCAGGCCCTCGATCTATTTTAATAATGTGAATATAACGAGTCAGATAAGAACTTGGACTGACATTCGTAGCACAACTCCGGTGCATGTGGAATTTACGTTCTTGGAGAAATGAGAACGCGTAAGATTTTTGCACGCAGCTAGAAATAATGATATTAATTACCCGAGGTGTTCCTAAGAAGACAAAATTTATGTGTGTGTGGGTTTCCAGTTACGAAAATAGCAAACAAATATTTGAGTGATCCCATGTCATATATGTAAATTTCGATCTTGTATTTTGTAGAACCATTGCGCGTATCTAGAAGTGGTGGGGAACGTATAGCATCCTCACATTAAAAGGCAAAACAAGAATTACATACAATTTCATCACAATTGAAATAATACTGTACCGCGAAAATCGAGTTGCGTTTCAGTATATGGAGAATGGAATGCTAAACAACACAAATACTGAAATCCCTTTTTGAAAGCCTCACATAGATATAAATTTTTCTTGTTAAATTTGAATAATTTCTATTGAACTCTGTCTTAATCGTGGACGATGGACGGATAAGAAAGTGCAAGAGAAGTGTTACATAGTGGATATGATAGATCACTATGTATGACGAATACAAATGGATGTGTCTCTTCTAGTCTAATTGGAATAGGACAACTGCCCGGATAGCAGGAGATGTGTGGTTCGAATCCTGCGAGGAGAACATCATTTTTCGTTCTGTCACTATAACATCTAGTCCTCTTTTACCGTCTATGTAACTAAGAAATCAATTTTCGTTATGACAATAATTTTGTCTCCAACTGGATCCTCTATAAGTTTGTGTCAGATGCTGAGATAGAGGATTAGATGTAGATTTTATTTGTACGTTCATAGTTTCAATCAGCTTTTTCCGATTCTTTCTAAAATAAGAATTGCTGTATGCTACGACAATATCAACTATTCAGCATTTGACTAGAATCAGATGCAACTTTTTTTTAAAATAGACTCATATACACTAGATAGAAAAAAATTAAGAAAAGCAGATAAAGATGCTTATTGGATAGACATGAAGCTAAATATTGGGATGGGAACGTATCAAAGTGTCTATAAAAACAAGTGTCAGAGTCAATCTCTACTTAGGCGTTCGCGTAGGTCGACATCTCGCCCACAAAAGTTAGCAAAATATTATCAATCAAATGAAATACACAAAGTACATGTCTATAGTAACTGAGTCGAGGATGAATTCCGGATATTCTGTACGTTTTCAAAAAGAGACACTTAAAGAATGCCCAACTAAACTTCACTCACTTTACTTTAAGAAGCATACAATTTGAGCTCAACTTAATGTGACTAAATCGGATTCGTAAATGCAATGATTTGAAACTGAGAAGTGGACTTTTTTCTTGTATTCAATGATTTTGGTGCTACAAAATGAATATTCCTAACGAGGATTCAGTAGATGTCACATAATAAAAAACTAAAGGGAAATTTTTCGTCTTCCAGCACAGATACGAAATCATTTGCTTTAGTCCACATTGACGCAGGCAGTTCAAAGAAAATCTGTTATATTCTACGCCACATGTATTATTATTATTAATGTTCATTACTGCTACTCGTGACATTGCAAAAAGTTAAATGTTATCATGTTTATGGTGCATGCCTGTCGAAAGTGATTTGAACGAGAAAAGTTGCTATTGAAAATGATTTAACAGAAAAAATTCTTGAATTTCTATCGATTTCAAATTATAGGTAAAAGCTGTTCAAATTCATTCTTATTCCCTAGGCTGTAAGGATAGGATGGAGAACTGACATGCGCCTGTATTTATCTGTAACACTTCTTCGAAGTATTTGATCGTGAAAATGAAGGTTAAAATGGTACAAATCCCAGTGTAAAATGTTCGGTGATTTTAATCGAATTATTCTGAAACAAAATTAAAATTGAAATCGATTGATAATTTTGATTATCGTAGATCATGAATTAACCATTACTTAATATTGTTACTCATTCAGTATGCAATTTTCGGATTAAAATTGATTATTCTGCAGTATAATCAGGATTTAGAATCGATTGATAATTTAAACTTTGTTGCAAAATAATCAATTTTAATCCGAAAATTTCATACTGGATAAGTAGCAATATTAAGTAATGGTTAAGTCATGATCTACGATAATCAAAATTATCAATCGATTTCAATTTTAATTTTGTTTCAGAATAATTCGATTAAAATCACCGAACATTTTTCACTGGGATGTTCATGGTGATTGTACAGAGTTAGGGATGCAACGGTGACAACAACCGTTACAACCGGTAACCGTTTCACCGGTTACTTTTATAAGTCGGCATAAGCCGGTATTAGCCAGCATTAGCCGGTATAAAGCAGTTACTAGCCGGTATTAACCGGTACCAGCCAGCATTAGCGGGTATAACCCGGTATTAGCGGTTACCAGTGGAGCAGTTACCGGTTAGAGCGGTTGGAACGGCTACCGGTAAGGGCAATTACCGTTAGAACAGTGAACTCGGGATTCACCGTCACCATCAGATCCCTATACCGAGTGTTGCAGACATATAGACACAAGCGAATTTCTGCTTCTAATACTTTACGAGAAGTGTATTCATGGATAGATGCTTTAACGTTGTCTTTATCTAAAATCGAACATTTTGGGGCATGAATTGATTTCGATTCATGCTACTTGTTTTGACATGAATACAAAATTTTTATCCAGATTTCTCTGAATTGATATCCTACAGATTTGCAACACCACACAATTCAGCTGCTATTGACAGAGAATCATCTGTTGGCCGAAAATGGATCAGATAATGAGAATCTATTTTACATTTCACACCGATTTATAATATTTTATTTCTATATTGTTTAAACAGCAAAAAAGCAGTTTATTTATGACCAGTTACATGCTTCTTTCACTACTCCATTGTTGTGCTGTTTACTCTTGTAATATAAAGCAAAAAAATAGTACGATCCACGAAAAAAAATATTTCATACATACTGGACTACCCAGGTCGAACGATACGGACCGTTGAGTGGACGCAGTTATACGGACCGTAGCATCATTAAAATAGGGCCTTATACGGCCGTATTTTCCCAGTATACGGCTCCGCGTATGGTACTTTTTCTGGGCACGCAGTAATAAAGGATCGTATACTATGAAAATACGGCCGTATACGGCCCTATTTTAGTGATGTTACGGTCCGTATAACTGCGTCCACTCAACGGTCCGTAACGGATATTCGTTTTGATTGACCTGGGTAGGTATTGAAGGAAAATTAATCAAGGTCTGGAGAAGTGGGAAACTAAGAATTCACCTTTTTCCTAGCTCTAGACCATTATCAAGTCTTTGAGAAACTTAAATATTACTTTATGTTACACCATTCAGATGGTATAAGTTGGAACTCAAAACTAAGACGTTACTAATGCCCGTTGCACTACGAAAGGCGACTGAATAGCAATTCGTTGAGTTGGATTCAAAATCATATAGGAGTCCTGCAAAACCCTAGAATATGTGAACTGAAACTCATTGGTTTCAATCTATTATTTTGCTATCTGATATGTTTTGTTATTTTAGATACGTGAGTGTGGTTGATCAATTTTCATTACGTATATGCCACTCGAAACTCCAGACAAAACAATTGCCTTTTTTATCTGGCGTGTCTCTGATAATAAAAATTGTACTCAGATTGTCGATATTAAAGTTTAATTTAAACAAGAACCAAAAGGTATTATAAGATCAATGAGTATATCTGTTTGTGCTATATTTCTAAGAATCTCTCTTTGCAACATTGGTTTAGTCGGGCATAATAGTCGACTGACAATCATATAATCACTAGAACACCAATCTGGCCATGGAAATCACCTCTATTGCTCGGTTACATGTCTGATTGATCATCGATGATCACTCTCGATGCATATACTTATCACATTCTCAGCAAGTTAATAGTCGAAATCTATTCAAAAGTACGAGGATGCCTACGGGACATTGAATGAGAAAAATATTCAACAAATTGTGATATGCCTATTTTTTTTGGAAACCATCTAGCAAAATCAAAACTTTATCATCATTGTTGTATATTTAATGTTCTCTCACAAAACAAAATTTTGTCTAACGTATGATTTTCTTTTTCGTTTAAGTTTCTTTAGAATGTGATAAGATGTTAAGTTTGAAAGGGCTTTATCTTTGAAGAGCATAGAAAAATAATCATGATAGCAAGAGAAAACTGCTTGGTTATCTGAAATGAAGAAGATAAAATTTTGTTTCATTTCAGTTTTCTTTCAAGTGCAAGCAACATGCATTTACATCTTTGTTTATTAATTTGTCTTGCTGTGTCTAGCATTTATGGGCAAGACATTAAAAATTCGCAAAACATAATTTTATCAGAGCAATTCATTACTGAAATAAATGCTGCTCAATCAAAATGGAAAGCAGGAACATCTAAGTTTATGCAGTGGTCAAAAGCTTCGATCAAAAGATTGATGGGTGTTCTACCAGAACATTATATACAAATCAGACATCTCGATCCAATTGTACACGAAATACCGAAGGATTTACCAGACAATTTCGATGCACGTGATCAATGGCCCAATTGTCCATCACTGAAGGAAGTACGAGATCAAGGAAGGTCAGTTTTTCTAGAATAGATGAAATCGTGTGTGTGTATGTGTGTGTTAAACTCGAATTTAATTGTAGCTGTGGTAGTTGCTGGGCTTTTGGTGCTGTTGAAGCCATGTCCGACCGTATTTGTATTGCATCAAGTGCAGCGAAAATCGTTCACATTTCAGCTGAAGATCTCGTTTGTACGTTCAAATAATGCTATCTATCAAATAGTTATGTAGAACGATGATTGCATATTTTAGCATGCTGTTTATTATGTGGTCAAGGTTGTAATGGCGGTTATCCAGTAGCAGCTTGGAATCATTATAAATTGACCGGATTAGTGACTGGTGGTAATTACAATACAAAGGATGGTTGTGAACCATACACTATTCCATCATGTGATCATCAGTATGTGAAAGAACTTTAATTTTTATATTAAAAAGACATATCTTTTTTCTTCTTCAGTGTCAATGGAACTCTTCCACCAGTAAGTAAAGTTTATAGTTCGAAATAAGATAGGCATATTGATATGGAACCTGTTTCAAAATTTAGTGTCAAGGTGAATTACCGACTCCACATTGTGCTCATAAATGTATCGATAGTTATCCAACACCTTACACCAAAGATAAACACCATGGTGAAAGTGTTTACTCAGTTCGATCAAATCAAGAACAAATTCAAACAGAAGTTATGAAAAATGGACCTGTTGAAGCTGCTTTCTCTGTCTATGCAGATTTTCTAACTTACAAATCAGGCGTCTATCAATACACAACTGGTGATTTTCTTGGTGGTCATGGTAAGATTTTCTCATATCTAGTTTTGTTGCCACTTAAAAACAAAAGAAATTTTTATTTATCAGCTGTCAAAATACTTGGCTGGGGTGTAGAAGGTTCAACACCTTATTGGCTCGTTGCTAATTGTGAGTATTAGCAAAATTTATTTTCTTATTGCAGTAGCTCGTTTCTTTTGTTCTAGCATGGAACGAAGATTGGGGTGATAAAGGCTTCTTCAAGATCCTTCGTGGTTCAGATGAATGTGGCATTGAAAGCAGTATTGTCGCTGGTGCTCCCAAACTTGATTAACCAATGAAATGATTTGAATTGTTTTTTTTTCACAAAAAAGAAACAAATTTTATTTGTCATCGAAATTTTATTTTTCAATACAAAAAAAATACAGTTTTATGAAAAATAGTCGAAGAGAAGGGTGCACTCCAGTATTAATTACATCATCAACGATTGAAAAATGTTCAATGTCCGAAATGTGTACAAAGTTTTGAACAATACATTATTAGAGAATGAAAAATTTATATATCCTTCTGCCTGAATCTATATGTTTGACTGCAGAGTTCTTCATCTATATTTCATACCCAAAATTAATTGAATGTTTTAAAAACATGCCACTATTCTATATAAAAAGTCTTGTTATGATTCTAATGATGGATAACAATGTCAAAAGCTTGCTTTTGCATCAGACTTTTAACTTCAGTTTCCTCAACTAGAGGTGTAGGTCTATTGACTGCATGCCTCAATATGCTTTAAAAAACTGCGGAAAATATCAGCAAAACCTTCTGCTAAGAGACAAAATAAGAAGGAACTGTTTCAAGTCAATCGTACAGAACACAGAATATGACTTCATATTTCTATCTGACGCTACACCAAACTTTGCACTTCACGCCACATTCGTTTCAGCTTCAACGAAAAATGCGAGTTTTTGCAATGATTTTCTGTAGAAGACTGATAGAGACCTATCATGTTCCACATTTTCAATGTGTAAAAGAAAACAAAACGAAACTCCATCGATTCTTGAGCACGAACATTTTTGTGAATATTTCTCGAAGACCATTCGTCTAGTTTCAAAAACAGAAAGTATTGTTTATTATATAAGCTTCATAATTTTAATATCTATTGACTCCTCAGACAGTTTAGTTTATGTTCCGTGTTCAATATGAACCTGGTATTTAAATGTGTAGCCAAGTTTGAATTATTATTTTATCGGGTGGCGTAGAATACATTGCAATTTTAGTACTTTTAACATTTCTTCGTTGTCCTATATGTGATTGAGTTAATCCTGTTACCAAAAGATTCATCGTTTAATTCTCTACATGAATACATTGACAGGTTTGTATCACAGGATAGACATGCTAATAAAAACATGAGATATTCATAAATCTGTGAAAATTGTTAAAATGTAAAACGTTTTTTCATTATTTTGGGTTTTATTTAATACAGATGTAAGTGTTTCCAGAATTCGATTCACTGTTTTACATCTTGTGAAAAACTATATCGTTTATCTGTGTTCTGAGTTGTTTTTCAATGATATTTTTTTCTGCAAGGGAGCTATTATTCATGCTGGATTTTGGAAAAAATTGCAGTTTTTTACTACTTCTTTGTGGCATTTGGAAAATTTTGCATCAGCCGAGAAGCTAATAGTTTGCGCTAATTTTTCTTAAGTTTATAGTGAATATAATGTTTTATTGGACAGAAAGTATAAAAGTTTGAAATATTCTTTTATTGTATTGAAGTTTTAAGAAAATTCAAATTTTAGCAGTCTTCGACTCGGCTACAATAAAATCATTGATCATTCTATCGCTATGCTGGTTGAAATAGACTGTACTATTGATCAAGAGAAAGACCGCGTTTGCTTATATGTCAAAACTTGCTCCGTTACATTTATATGTTTATCCAACGGTCGTACAAAAGTAGAAAGACACATGAAAACTATTTTTAGGGATTTTTAAATATCTCGTGTTATTTTAACATTTCCATTCTGTGAAACAAACCTGTCAATGAATTCATGTAGAGAATTAAACGATGAATCTTTTTTGATAACAGGATTAACTTAATCACAGATAGGACAATGAAGAAATATCAAAAATATGAAAATTGAAATGTATTCTAGGTCACCCGATATTTTAAGGTCTCGGTAGATTCCTCACAACAAAAAATATACTTATGTTACTAATTTTTTCGACGAAAACCCACACTCTAAACATACTAATTAGAATGTCATTATTTAGAAAAAAATGACGAGTTGGCCTCAAGCAGTTAATTAGAACCAACCTATTTAAGTCTGGAAAACTTCTTACTACAAGCTCTTGTTCTTTTACTATACAGTTTTCAGCTGTTAGTTACATTAGTATCTCAACTATAGTACAAGAAACGGTCCAATACGTATGACGAGGATTTCTTTCATAAGCACTGTTGAATATAAAACTAGTGAATCTATATTCGGGATATCAGTATGAAAGTTACGTAAAACACAAATGCGGACACGAATTTGTAAAAGATGAAATGAAAACAAATTTAATATTTCTGTTGATAAATGAAAAGACCACGAAGAATTTTAACTGCAGTATAACAGGATCTACTTTCAGAATAGATTATAGTCACTTTTCTTCATGCGTATTCCGATTCGGTTTTTAGTTTGTTGAATAATAGCTCATATTATACTTTTATTTTTCATAATAACGCATTGATTCAAACTACAAGAAAACAAAACTAATCGATTAGTAATTATTATTGATAGGAAATGTCTCTTTTTTCCACTGAGTTATCTATTTGTAATCATGTATCTTAATTTTTGATATCAATTAAAAGTATTGAGATAATATTTCACCATATTTAGCCAATAGAAACATTACCATGATACCAAATATAACACCAGAATTTTGACAAAGTAGAATTTTAAACTTTAACATTCTTGTGACTGATTGATTGACTGCAGTATAATCTCTTTGGATTTCATGACCCATAGAGATAAGTTCTGGTACCTAATTAAGTGAAACAGATGTCTATAGAAATACTTAATTACATATGAGTATCTAATCTACCATATCAGTTAGACCAATATAAACAAACATACCACCAGCTAATGCACAAATCCATGGATGGAAATTTTGCAGTTCTCCTAAAGAAAAGAAATTATCATTGTCGACTAAAAAATGATCTATCTCTAGACAAAACAAATCATTTGCCTAATTTCGCTCCGAGGATAAAACCGGGATAACAACCACAGGAAGATAAAAAATTCATTAGGAGAGCTTGTTTTACAGGAAGACCACTGCTTAGTAAAACAGCAGCGTCACCTATAAATTTAAATAAAAACAATATTAACATATGAATACATATCTTTTCTTTTTTACCGAGTTTATGAGAGAATTCTTCGCAAACAATCGGTACCATCATGCGCAGGCATTCACTTACGGAAACGATTGCTATGGCACCTATGGTAAGACCATCGATAAAACCATGCAGTAGATCGCTGAAGAGAATCATCCATCCGATTGGTTTCATTGTTTTCAAATTAGCTCTCAAACTTTGAGTGTTTTTTTGTTGAAGAACTGACTACAACAACCAAGCGTTATGTATTTCATATTAGTATTCAACGTTGTTGAATACAGTTTAAGAAAGTTTCATCGCTTATATCGTTAGACTTATCATTAATTGATCATTGTCAATCGTAAGACCATTAGAAAAGAAAATATTATGGTAATCCTATCTTGCCTAACAGGTGTTCTACAAATAACAGTTACTTTGTAACCCACAACTATGTCACTTATTTTACACGTTGTCGATTCCATGATTTTATTTTCAAAAAAACAAGCATGTGTCTTTCAATTTCAATTATCTAAACGAAAATGCATAGATATTATTCTTCTCTTTTGTAGATTGACAGTCGTTCTCAAACAGAAGAAAGATCATTTATACTAGTAAGTATAAGAAAACTCCATTCTCATTAACTGTAAAGTCTATTTCAGCTCTTAAAGAAAAAAACATTGGTGACAAAATAATTTTCTATCTGAATTATGTACACTACTGTGGACGTACTTACATATTACAACGAAATCACAGTTTTTCGAAAAAGTTATAAACACATGAATCGTAATATCAGTCTCACAGAGACGCTTAAGACAATTTTCGATCACATAATCCTTCTTCAAAATACAACGCTCGTTAACGTGGTCATTTCAATTTTTCCATAATTTTTTGTAGAAAAATGAAATTTTGAATATATCGATTTATAGTTCAGAAAGGTGATCTTTTTTGTTGACATCTATTTGTCACTTACAGCACCTTTTGAAAAAATCGATTCAGTAGCGAGTAAAATAATGGAAATAATCGAGAATTACAAAGTGAAGATGACTTATTTCTAGAACATAGGTTATTATTGTAGAACTACAAAAATATTCGTTTTATTTTTTATCGAAAATTAGAGAATAATCAAAGTTGCTAGGAAAAATAAGATGAATGTTATCAAATCATCAAGACTATGATTGTAAAGTATTCAGAAAATTTTTTTTCGATTCACCAATGGTCATGGATATACACTGACGCTGTTCTATCATTAAAATAGCTTTTTTCAGATGGAAAAAACAACAAAGCTTATGTATATTTCCTAACACTTACCGATACATCTTCTTCACCATGATCATGTGTAGACACAACCTAAAATAAACATAAACATAATCCAATTTTCCCATGATATCTCTTCGCAGCTAAAATGTGCTAAGCGTGTGTCTTTTTTGTTTTGAATTTCATAATACTAAAATGCAATGGATCAAAATTAAAAATCGATAGCAGATGATCATTTCGTTTCAATTACAATCGATCTTAACACGAAGAATTGATTTACTTCGTTTTTGGAATCGGTAAAACAAAAGAATGCTTCATTCTTCTGATTATTTAATCTGTTTTCATGAAGTACTATTATAATTTTAGCCATCCATACCATGGACAAATAATTTTGCAGTATACATTTCTCTACGCTTAGCACAAGTCTCGTCGTACTGTTTAACGCAGTTATGCGAGAAATACACATACGTTCAATATTATTCAACAGGCAATCGTAGCAAAGCATAGCATCGTAAGCAATCGACTATTTTAGTTTGAGATCAATCACAAAATCATTCAATCGTGCGCAGAGCATTGGTACACATACTTCAGTCATTTTAATTTGTAAAGAAGACATTTTGGAAATAATCATGAGTTATTCAAATTCTTTTCTTGAACATGTTCAGAGCTCTTTCCTTCTGTATAAAACTAGAGAAAAGGAATCTAACTGTTGTAAGCTGTCTTTGTTTTAGTACGTTAATAAACTGAAGATACTTGATCCCATTTCTAAGCTCTGTAAGGAGATCATAAAACCCACATTAACTACTCATTATTTTCCTCACATATCGATACATATATTCTACAGAAGAATGAAAATTTACAGATACGAACCGTTTCAACATGAAGAAAAGTTTCACAGAGTTGATCACGCATATAAAATATATATATAACAATGGTTGTTATGAGACCTTTTGTCAGGAAAGTTAAATCTAAATCATAACTATCGACACTGAATGCCTTGATTAAATGAAATTAATTGTAATTGAATTGTAGATAATTAAGAAAAATTACTTACCATTGGAATAAGATGAAATACACCAGTACCAAGAAGTGAACCAACGGCTAGATACAAAAGAATACGATTAACAAATCGAATATAATCAAATAATACTCATCACCTAAACCAATAAACATTGTCAGCAGCCATTTAAATGCATGCCTTTTTCGGAATGGTAAAATGATGATACTAAATAATGCTGCCATATTAATAATAATGATGGAAATCATGCCAACCAATATATCTTCAACAATCAGAATATTTGACATAAAATTAGCTCAACAGATAAAACATACTTTTCCACTTTGCTGTTCCGGGTAATTTTAGGCAGCCTTCATTAAATTTGACATCGGCTAAGACTGGAATCAAATTTTTAACATCTGCATGAGTTAGACTCGCATTTTCATCAGTTCTATTGATATGCAATCCATTGAGTAAATCGTCTGTCGATTGAAAACACTAGTAGTTATTGAAGAAAAACATCCATCCATCGAATATCTCTTATATGTATGTATTCACCTTATTTTCGACAGTATTCCGCTGAATATCTTCATCGGTAATCTTTTCACGAATATCTGTTAGACTATCGACCCCATTCGATTCAATTAATTTATGATAAAATAATTTTAAATTAGTTTGATTTTTTAGATGTAAATACAGAAGATCTTCGTCTAAGCGATCTAATTTATTTTCGATTGTCAGAACAGATTCCAATTCAATATAGACAAGAAGAGCAATAAGGATTACACTTATTTTTATCATCTATAAATATTAAAATCAGTCATTGTCTGAAAAATACGCGAAAAACCAAAATACTGTTTCTATCTTTCTTTCAAGTCAATAGTTTGAGAACAAAGGAGTTATTTTTCAATAAAGTTCTATTGTTCTTATTTCACACTGAGATATTTGCTAACAATTAAATAGAAAAGAAACATTATAGGCTGAACGTCATATTACAATTAAATAGGTTAATGAGCTCCTAGGTTCGACTTCGAATAAATATACAACATACTTAATCAATAAATTCATCGCATAGTAGAAAATAGATTCAGTTTTAATTTAGCTTATTCATACAGATTCGTAGGCATCTACATGTATGCTAGTGAATAGAAAATGAAACTAAATGTCAATATAACTGATATTCATTTCAAACTAACAGAAAGGTAAGTATTTGTGAAACACATTCTAGTAGGAACTCGATAGACATCTCATATTGTCACTGTTTGGAAGAAGAAGTAGAGCTACATCGGAATGTTCTATACAATTTGTTTTCTGAAAATTATACTCAGGATTGAATTTGAGTAGAAGCGTCTAATGTACTAATGAATATTAAAATTCCAAAACTCTAATCTTACATTATAGTTTCTCTTTTAGAAACTTAATAGGAAGACCTGAGAAAGGTTTGTAGACAAATCTATCATTTAAGTTTCGTTCTTTGTTTAACAAAGTGACAACAGCAGATTTCGGTCGAATTACCCTCACAAATACACATCATACTTTTCAGTTTAAATGAACATTTTCATACTAAACTAGGAGGAATTTTATTCTGAAGTATATTTTCCAAAATCTCCATATAAATTCAAACTTGAAATAGGGAACTACATCTGTAGTGCAAAAAACTAATTATTGAAATCTTTGATTGCATGATATTGCTCTTCGAATAAATAATAGTCATGTTTCGTGAAAATCCATATAACTTTTGAAAATCTTATTCGAATATCAAGAAAATCCGCTTCCAGTCCTAGTTGAAAATATTCGATGATGTTAAAGTGAAATTTGATGAAAGTTAGCAAGAATAGATAATTGTTGAAAAACCTATGAATGAATTTGAATCGACTAGCTATGATTAATTTAAATTTCACTTCAATTAGTTCTTTTCAAAGTGAAAATTAAGCATGATCAAAGAAGACGAAGAGATTAAAGCAAAAGACTTCGAAGCGTGTATTGCAAAGGCTTTAATAATCAGCATCAACAATGAATTCCTTATTTCTAGGACGTTTCCTATAGTCTATCATATGAATACCTACATATTTTATGCTTACGTCACTGACTTCAAAAGTCTTGAAAAGAAAGTGAATCGTGTCAATCTGAGATATACATAAAACATTTTATGTAGCTGTATGGTATACGATATTAACATGTAAAACGTAACTTTTTTTTATATGGATGTATGATATTGATAGCTGTTACATCCTAAATTGACTTTATTACGTTATTATAAGACAAAAGAAGTGATGGAGTATTTTTATCCCTTCGAGATATTTTTCAAAAGCCGAATGTAAAGATCCGTTAGTCTCGTTAAGCAACACAATATTGATACTAACCGGGCAGAAAAGGGTATCGGCAATTTCTAGTACGCACTTTTTATGGAGGTTACAAACAGTGTGTGTCTATACACACAGTATGTTTAAGCGAAGATTGAATATGTAGATAATATGTATGACACAAACGCACTTTACATTTAAAAAACGTTAGGACTGTATAAACGTTCTCTTCTTTCACGGGATCTCATGCGTGACAAGCATGGGAGACAACCGATTGGTTTTTATATAAATAAAATGTACTATAGGAGAAATTTTTACAGCCGTAGATGTAATTTCAGAAACTTGTCTTGTCAAGCATGAAATCATGATTTTTTTCAAGAAGACGTTCTATCCAATGAGAACAAAATTTTCACTGTTGAAAATAAAAACTATTTCCTTCAATTAGATTTGTCAATACAATTTGGTACGATTTGACAAATGAACTAGATCTTCATAGTATTGATTATGTAATTATGTTCAAGATTTTACGACTATCTCCCATCAGAAATATTGAATCGTTACATTGATATTCGAAATTCGATTCTACAATCTACTCGCTATTGACTCTGAATTGAATGTCACAGTAGAAAATAAGAATAATGAACTAAGAAAGAGCATGCATAGAAGTTTGACAACATTTGATATCCACAAGCTTAGCAATATCTACTGCATAGAAGTAATCAACTATTTTAACTCTGTTGTGTATCAGAAGATCCCATTATTCTGATTTCTAGAAAAATCAGAAGCTTAATTTTTCAAGGCAATTTTCGATCGTAATCAAAAGTGGCACCGAAAACCGTTGAATTTTTTTAAAACTTACATCTCGGATATATAACAGTTGTTGAATAGTTCCAGTTGACACTATGAATAAGAACTTTCATGTATCAAATGCATTAGAAACATGCGATCCGGCTGTAATAGATAAGAAAAATTAAAATAAATAAAAATTTTGCATATTGTCAAAACAATCGAAAAACATGAGTGCAAATACATTTGTTGAACATGATACAGAAAATCTTTTTACTACTATTGCGCTCATGTCTTTTTTTCTGATAAACGTCGTGAAACGTTTATGTTACATGAAAAATCTTATTGTTTATCAGCTAAACGTGTAAAACTGAATGCATTCCCTGCGTAAAAAAAGTAAACATAAGCATGCACAAAAAGTAAAATAGATGGTTTTCTGGTTGTAGCTTTAAATCAGGACTGGCGAATTCTCTGTTTCATGTTTGAGGTATCTCTAGAAAAGGGAGACGTTGAGTTAACACTAGAGAGATAACATTCTTTTTAGTAAGCCTTCTCATATTTCTTATTATGAAATTTTCTTTCGATATGATACTATTGGTCAAAGGAAAGAAAATATATTCAAGAAATCTTAAAAATTGAATGATCAAAGTATTATTTTGAGATTTTCTCATATCTTAATTTTAACAATATTCACGAATGAATTCATAAGTTCCACTGAAATTAAATGAAATTTACATGCATAAAGCATAAGTGTGGATAGATGTACATATATTCTAATGAAATTCACATGCCAACACTGTTACTCGATAAAAACAAATCTAAAATTGTAGACGTAGCTTCGATATACAACAATTTTAACCCAAACTGAAGCTAGGATCAAGTGAAGCACGAAAAGCAGCTGTTTTTCCAGTTATAACTCACTATAATGAGTTAATAAACATAGCCGGTAGAACAATACCGAGTCAACGCTGGGTCAATCCAATCCTTTGTCTAATGCGGTCTTGTTTTTCTGTTTCGGAAAGTATTTCTTTATCACTGTTTAATCAACATTATTGAGCTCCAATGGGGGAGTATAGCCCATATTTATTTAAGTTAGCTGCTCATTTTACTTGATCATTAACATTCTCCTCGAAGCACGTTTTTTCTCAGTTAGTGATAAATAATAAATTAAGTAGATAGCAATGGATTCATCAGCTATCATGTCTGTTATAGTCTGATTTCAAATCGTGCTTCACCAAGTCACTCTCGATTTATTATCGAAACTTTTAAAAGACAAACCGAATACTTTATACAAATTGAAAATTTTCACAATTTTGCTGCCGTCCCTGATACGTACGAGGAAATGTACATTATTTAGAATGCCATCTTCGCAGCGGTCTCTGCTGACGAACTGAGGAAGACAATGATGATTGTGGTTCACGACGGTGTTTTCTCGATTCTCTTGGGTTAAACCTATTTGATATTGGTGATGCTTGTGGTTGAGGATTGTAAGGATATCGTTGCGGTTGTAGTGTTAGTGCAGCAGGTAGAGCAGGTGCTTGTGCTACATATTGATTCATTGTTTGAGGCACACGAAAAATATAGGACGATGTCTGTGGTCGTGATTCTTGATCTTTTTTCTTAGTAGTAATCGAGGTAAATATCTGTGATTCTGATGAGTTTAATTGAGATTTCTGATATGCTTGTTTTTGTAAGACTGGACGAAATTGTGAAGATGGTGAAGACGGCATTAGCTTCTGGTGCATTGACGAATAACGTTCAGAGTTAGATGTGGGTTGTTTCGATCGTTCTGAAAATGCATGGCTATCCTGGGAGCTCGAATACTGAGCAACCGTTTGGCGTACCAACTATGCGAAAAAAATGTGGATTGTATGAGAAACAAGGGTGCAGTTAAAGAACTATACAATGAGATCTCTAAGATAGCATAAAAGAAATTTCTTTTGCGTGTTACTATGTTCAAAGTCCTTAGAGAGACATGAGCTAATTTTCGAAATTTATGGTGTCAAATATTTCAACTCAATGACATTGTTCAAAGATTTTCATCTTGACGAGTTTTGAAATTCTTGTATTATACTTACTTTCTCGTTTGAAAGATTTGTTTCGATGCTGTGTGATTTTCGTTCCAGATCGATGGGTGTTTCAGATGATATTTTAATCATTGCAATGGGCGCTATCAGGTCATCGAGTAACATCTGAATTTCCAAGGGTTTCTGTATTTCTCGTCGAATTTTCCCCAATCTTTCATTCCATCGTGTAAAATCAATTTCAGAAAATTCATCTTTCTCCCGACTTGAGAAAATTTCTTTGGCAACATTATTCAACGACGTCTGTAATTCATCATGTGAAGTTTGAAGTCTCTTTTCCAGATCGAGCCGAACTGAGGAGGCAATTTTTTGAATTTGAGTAATTGATTTCTTTTCCCAATCATTAATCTCAAGTAGTACTGGATGATCAGTAGACTTTTGACTAATATCTAGTTGAAGTAAATCATGATCCTGTCCAATCAGATCCATTTCACGAGAAAGATCTTGTCGATGCTCTCCGGTGTGTTTCCAACAGAAAGATTGCCCGCATCCGTGACACATGAAAATTCCTCCACTTTTGTTACCACATTTGAAGCATAATTTATGTTTTTCGATATCTCCGCTAGCCATTCTAAACGAAATGAAAATTTTAATCGATAATATTTTTCTTCTTTCTTTCAACTATTGCCTACACGGTAGCAACCTGATGTCTACTCTTAACGATTACACGTGTTCGTGTTGATAGTTACAGAGGTAAAGCAAATAAATGCGTCATCAAAAACGTAACTTCGCATCTTTTTATTCTGCGACGTCGTCTTTCTTTTATCAACTGAAGAAAGTTTCATCTCTTCTCCCCTTCTGCATTTCATCTTACCTCTTTGAATCACGATGTTAATGGTCCCTTCCTTGTCTCTATTTTCGAATATGATAAATTACCAGAATAATAATTCAAATTTTTGCCTTCATCGAACTGTTCATCGATTATAGTGCCATCGAAGTGAAATCATTACAAACACCAATCATATGTAAGATTTCTTTGGCCAATAGTAGCGGTTGCATAGAATACCAAGTATCATACGAGTCATTTTAAAAAAGAAGTATATTCTTTAGTGATAACCGAAAGGACAGTTTGAGTCTTATTCGAAAGTACACATATCAACGATACTTGTGAAAATACGCACCTGTCAACATGTATGACCAATTTCAATGATAGAATCACTGAGATATAGGAGAAATTACATCATTGTTGAGACATAGAGACTCAACAATCTACCTTGGTGGAAATGTTTTGATAATATTTTCAATTTTGTAAGCTATGAACGTAATCAGGACGAATGGTAGAATCGTTGTTCATCGAGAAAAAACAGTGTTTGCAAAGCGCTTGTCAATTAATATGCGGGTGTCTTATGTTTTATAGATACTCGGTTTTCGTAATTGAATTCTACTGATTGGTATTCGTTATATACATCGGGTAGTATAGCATAGCATGTCGTCAAAATTTTGAAAGTCTATTAAACGTCCACGTGGGATCATAGCAATGGTAGAGTTCTGGTGAAATTTGTTCTTCACGTGCTGCTAGATAGTTGAAAATTAGGAATTGTGTGCAGTAAGGTGGTACATTTCTAGAGGAATGCCTCTCACTATTGACCAGAGTTCGTAAATGTCAGAGGAAGCATTTATAAAGGCATATGTGAGTGGAATATTTCAGAGTAATACGATTTCTGTTTTCAGATTATAGGCGATGAATAAAGTGTTTAGCGTACTGTAGAAACTAGACTAAGAGCGTTTTAATTGTTCTAGAAATTTCGAGAGTTGTCTCCTACTAAATTTGCATAGTGTATTGCGACGATTGTCTATGCTTTAATCTCATAGAACCGTTATTACACGAAGGTCGTTTTCTGTTCAACACCTGGGCATAGAGTTAAAGTTGAAGCTTCTCTATGTAATGACACTCGACAAGCATGGTAAGAATTGATCTGAAGTTGTTCCCTTCTGAAATCGTTAGAAATTCTATCGTGAGTACATTAAAATATTTTTCTTCGCTCATATTTTGTTTTTTTAGATAAATTTACGAATCTAGAATTAGAACATCTTTATTTTTTGTATGTCTAAGCTAATAGTTGAGAAAATTTTGTTAGCACGTCATAGATGGTATTTTATTATTGGAATCCTACCGATTGGACATATGTCACTATTCGCCCTTTGTATGACCTAAACAATCAAAGGAAAATTTACCTTACAAAGCATTTCAATGCGTCTCCCACATAGTATACTCAAGAAGATGTTTTCATTTGCACATTTTCGCAGAGAATGTGACGATCATATATATCAACAACAGCTAGATGACAACATCGACGTATATATTTTACTATATAGTAGTTTAATAATTTGCCAATAAAGAAATTTATTGGGGATTTGTTCTTTGATGAAAGCTTAGATGCTCATATATAGACATGGCTGAACAATACTCCTGCAGAATGTGTCTAAACAGTGGTAGCAATATGTTACTCTATTCTGTCTATGATTTGTATTTCTCATCAAGATGTTCTATGTTATTCTATTATTGTGAACTTGGAAGCACTTCATTTTTCTTTTCACTTTATATTTTCTCTATTTTATTGGTATGCAGAGAAATGTTCTGATTTGACTCGTTGTCATAAACCGAATTAGTCATATCGTAGATTTCTCATTATGTAATGACCGAATAAAGTGTCAAAATGATTCTGTATAAAAAGAAAATAAAAACTATGACAATAAGTCGTAGTAGACTCTACGAAGTAGAAAATAGTATAGCGTAATGATGATAAATTGCATATGACAAATCGTACCTCTATATTTGCTTGAAATCGTATCATAATTAATATTAATATTAAGAACTGATTCTGACACTAATAAAATGAAAAAATGTGAATATCGTTCTAGTAAGCTAGTTAATTAACTTGATCAGATTCGCTCGAGTACATCTAAACATCATTATTAGAAATTCATTTGTAAAATTTAACGATCCACAGAGAAAGAATAATTTTATTTGTGTAATTTCATATTTCTTACACTTTTTCTTCAAGATAAGTTAATTAAAGCGTTCAAAATTTTCTTATAATTTACAATTACTTGTTGGCATGCGATCTAAGAATTTTCTACTACGCAGACTTTCTTTTATTCCCACTCGATTATCTTGTTTTGGTCGATTCATTCATAGTATTAATCATACTTCATTTCTAAGTCGTGTTCATCAAGAATGTATTCATCTTTCCAAGTTTCCATTGCTATCTTCAATCGTGCAATCAATGGAACATGATAAACCCCTGCAAGATTACGTAGTATTAAATATTCAACATCAATTGGGCGATGTTGCTGCACAAACCGAAGCCTTAATTGTTCTCGGAGCGTTACCATCGAACATATATTTCCTTCCACCATCATATACTCGTCATAAAGAATTCGAATCATTTGTAATGAGAAATTATAGTATTCCCAAAGAAAACTTCTTTCAATCGTCATCGTATCGTTTACGTTATAACTATGATCGATATCGTTTAATTAATGTCATATTTACATTAAATCAAATGATAAAGATGGAATCAATGAAAGGCAGAGTTAAAAAGAATAATTTACTTGTATTAGATGATGGAGGATGTTTTCCTGAAGCCTTAGCCGCTTTATATGATATCGATGATGGAAAATTAGAACCAAAACAATTAACTGACAATCTTCCTATCTCATTGAGAGTAAATCAATCAGATGCAAAATTTCTACTATCACATCTTCAATCAATCGATATTCGTCTAGTTGAGCAAACTTCTCGCGGTTTATTTAAGTATGTTGATCAACCAAATATTACAAGAGTTTTGACACGACATGGAATATCTGTTATTGATGTAGCATCTAGTGAACCGAAAAAGACATTAGAACCTCCTATTATAGCCGACGCTTGCTTGAATATGTTATCATATTTATTTTATGATGCATCAAATTATTTAAGAATTCCGAAGCCATCTCGTTCACAACGTTGTTTATTGCTTGGCTATGGAGCGATAGGACAAGCAATCGGTTATGCTTTATCACATGGCAGTGACTTAGGATTGTTTTCCAAAAATTCAATTAATGTATGGGATCGAGATATTTTTAAACGTGAATTAGCAGAGGAAGATGGTTTTAAAATATTTGATCAATGGGATAGTACAGAAGAATTCGATTATATTATTGGTTGTACTGGTCGTTGTTCATTACCAATATCATCTCTGCCACTGCTACGTGACAATTCCTATTTAATAAGTGTCTCATCGGCTACGATCGAATTTCCATTTCATGAAATGCTTGAATGTGCATTGGCCAACGACAGTTTTACTACGATACCAATTAGTATATCTGATGAACAAATTAATCAATTGGACAATGAAGATATTCATCGTAATATAAAATTCAACATTGAAAATGGACGCAATGTAACTGTTGTTAATGGTGGAATGCCTATTACATTTTTAGGATTTTTAAATCCAACAAATCCAGAAAAATTCGATTTGACGGTGAGTTGTATGATAACAGCAAGTATTCAAGCTGTACATATGAAGAAGAGAAAAAACGATCAAAATCGTCTTATACCATTGGACTTGGCGTATTCCAAATTGATTTGTAATTGGTTTGATAATAATAGAACTCGATAGAAAACTAGTATCTATCGTTCAGTTTCAATCTTTTCAAAATATTTCTTAGCTTACTCTTGGAAATACTTAATCACTGTTGCATCTATGAAAACAAAAATCACGGAGCAAAGCAGTACACTAACTATTTTTCGAATATTACTTGTTTAATAACGCATACATCTATCTCGATTGAAAAGTTTGACGGGCTCTACTGATGATAAAAATCTAGTTTTAGGCAAAATATTCAAGTCAAATGGTTTCACTGACTATTGAGCATTGTCTATCTTCATGAGAGAACGACGAGATATCATCTAAGGTAAGAAAGAAGGGAAAGTTCGAAGAACATGACATGCAACGTATTATCATCATAGTTTGTATTCAATGTTCAACTGCTTGTATGTGATCGCTGTATGCATACACAAAATCTCTTCAATGACGAACATATCTATGCTCTGAATTCATAGCATGCAACTATGATATCAAAATTTTATCGTTCTAAAATCTAGAACCATAATCACAAATCCGATGAGTTCCGTGCCTCTAATCATGAGCTCGTTGATACAATTGCTTGTACATATAAAGTACTTCTAATCTAATGCTTTAATGAAAGCAGTGATTAATAATTTAAGAAATGATACTATGATAAATTCCACATTGTAGTCCTTCAGATACCTAGACCTTGCTGAGCCCATAGCTATAGTTCACCATTCCACTCAGCATAACAACCATCGAGTTGCTTTGCTGTATACTAATCCATAATGGCACCGGAAAATACTTTCTGATAATCAGGCTTGATTGAAAAGTCTGATAAGAAGTCTAACTAAAACAGTATCAATATAAATATCGAATGAATATAGCGATAGTATATTCCTCGTATTGTTACAGTTTGTTTCTTCTCGCCATCTTAGGCACACATTGGCATGAACAGATGTCATTCTTTGACGATAGCGAAGCTGGTTTTTATAATTGGTAATTTTCACACTTTTCTCGACCTCAAACATACTTTGTTTATAATTGCCTTTCAATTTTATCTTTTGTATCTCCTGATCATTACTCATTCTTGTACTGTTCTTCGTGGTTATCGAATATTTATTTGGTTTTGTTTTTCAAATTGTAAAATGAGCAACAGAATATCATCGGGCTTATACAGATTAAATCTGGAAAAGAGATGGTAGGTTTCTATCTCTCGAGATTTTGAATTTTTCGAATGATTAATCTCGTTTTTAGGATATAATTATAGTTCACGTTCAATAGAATCAATATCCTCTTCTTGCATTAAAAGGATTTATCGAATGTTTTTGAATCAGGAAAAGAAGAAAGTGTGTCTCTTTCTTTCTACTAAGTAGCTACTTCAGAGTATCCATAGATATCTTTACTTCTAAACAGATATGTATGGACTAATCAGTAGAATATCGTCTCTATCTTGTAATAATGAAACAAATGACAGTTCTATGTCATTTGTTTTTATTTATTACTTAAATAATATTCATAAATTCATAGTATTATTCCATGTTTAGGTGAACTAAGCACCAAAAACCAGTTTTTTTGATAAGTCTAACTGTTCGAACTGGTTTAGTCGATTAAATTTTATATTATTCAATAGATAGATAGATTGATGCATTCGATACCATGCACGTTCTAACATTACTATAGGAACAGGTACCAATGGTGTTCGTGAACGTATTTTGTAAGCCGTTGTATTAGTGAAGCGTCAGTTACATTGGTGTGAATATCTGACGTAAGGTCGATAAGTTTGCATGTTGACGGTTCTTATATTTCCAAAACCGTTTCTTATACTTGTTTGTTGTGTTCACTTGTTTCGAGAACCTTGATAAATTCGATGGAATCATGTCAATTAATCGAAACTACCTCAAACTTAGTCACCAATCCGATCTTCTTACTGTCATGAATATACATGACTTCAAGTCGAATGTAATAGCAATCGGAAGGTACTATCGACAGCTGAGCAATTGCGGTAAAAATTTTCGAAACTCTATACAACATCGTTGGTGGCTTGTTGTGGTATCAGAAGAAACATCTGAAAGCATCAAGATCATCAACAGTAGTATTGAAATCTCATAGTGTTGAATTCTATCGATGATGATCATAGAGAACTAGATTAAGACACTATCCTCTTCTTGCTCTACGGCTATAAAATAATAAATAACGAATAATATGATCACAACAAAAACGGAAACAAACCAGCGCTTGATTGTATCGATAGAGATTGTTGAAAGGATTATGAAAGTAATATTAACCTAAAGCAACAAGATATTCAAGGCACACAAATACTGAAGCTGAGATTTCATCTTGCTTACCAGATTCTCTATACGCACGACACCACCCTGAAAAAGTAGTAAAAATGACCAGATTCTTCGCTATTCAAAGTTTTGTTCTTTACATTGAGAAGGCGCCGGTAGATCGCTGCGTTCATCTTTTAGAAAAAGTATTCATTCATGAAAATAATTTTTGCATTAGCTTTGTTACATTGAAAAACGAGTATCAAATGTAAGAATGACACTATCGATCGGTTTCTCTCTCATGTACAAATCCTCGTTTCACTGCATCTTCTTTGAATCTGAGTAGCTCTTGTCGCCTGCATTTTAATTCATCTCTGCTGTCAGTTAAAATCCAATCGCTTCTATAGTACCACGTCGTTTTCATACCTCTCGAAATAAAATATGGCATGTGTTCATCATAGTTATAAGAGTAGAATCATTTTTCATACATTTTTGAATGATTTTCTAGAAGTGGATTGTCATTGTTTTGGCAGTGACTCTTAATATGGCTTCTACTGCTGATGTAGTGAATTTTCCTCGGAGGAAACGTCTCAGCAATTCGCCGAGTTCAAGTGAGACCACATTAATTTTCTTTGAGCACCATCAGTCAGAAACAGCTGTGATCGAATTGTATTCAATCAAATTATCGAATTTATGGCTAATGTCGTGCAAATTGTTAATGGTCAAGATGAAATTGTGATTCTAGCGGATGCTACCACGATTCCATATTTCAATGGTAAAGTGAATGAAAATATTCTTATTTAAGCTAACACAGAACATTTTTGGATTCGTGACTTTTCTTCTGTCATACCCTCCCAACAGATCGAATTTTGATATAAGCCTAATTATCTTCGCACGTCTACTTCGAAATGGGTCGACAACTGTTTTGAAAGATGGCTGCATAATAATCATTTGAAGTACAAGACTAAATCAAACATTATACTCGATGGTGGCAATGCTGTTGATAGTTCTGACGGATTACGAGTTATTATCACCGATTGCATCTTAGCAGAAAATCCACAGTTGACAAAAGCACAAGCAAAAGACCAGTTGAAACAGATCATGAGCGTTGAGCAAGTAGTCATCATTCGAGAGTTACCCGATGACACGACTAACCATTCCGACGGAATGCTTATGTGGGCAAGCAATAACAAGATTCTTATGCAACAAGTGTCCGAACCAGAGAGACAATACATTATTGATGAACTAGAAAACTCTTTCCCAGGTGTCGAGACCGTCGAAATACCCGATTAATATTGGTATGCTACTTGGAAAGGTTTTACTTCCGCCTGTAACATATTTGAAAAATGTCATCGTAACTGACCAATACATTTATATGCCAACATTTAATGGTCGTCATGATGCGTTGATGTCTCAATTAATACAATCTCATACGGCAAAGACTGTGATAGCCGTGCCAGCTGAGAAAATTTATTGCATGGGTGGCAATGCTCGTTGCCTTAGTTGGCAGGTGCAATGAGGCTTTAAGAAAAAGATCTTAGACTTAAAACAACGTGAATAAGTAGACATTTATAAACTGAACAGTCTAAGGTCATGTCTTCATTTCATTTTAAATCTCTTTTATTCGTATTTGTTCACTAAACAAAAAATTATGCCAGCGAAAGACGAAATCTAGATCAATGTTGAAAGTGAATGACTCTTTGATACTAAGATCACATAGATCATCTAGAATCTATCCAGGTGAGCAAACTTCACAAGTTTCCGACTTTCAAAAAAAAAAAAGAAATACTCTATACGAAGTACCAAACTGTGTAATTCTTTACTTACAAATCATCACAGTAAGAGTCAATCTCATGCATCACTGTGTTTAAAACATGCACACATGTACATAGCCTTGTCTGATCGTCAACATGATGAAGCATGAGTTTAGCACGTGTTTGGATATTAAATGAACAGTAAATGTTTTGCAGACACAGTTTATATGAAGAAATCTGATTATCATATGCACATTTATGCAACTGTTACCAAAATAAAAATACTCTTGATCGAAATACCGAAATCTTATGATAGGAACTGATTCGTTCAATTCTAATATTTTGTAACAAAACCGAAATAAATCAAAGCTTGATATCGTTTTCAAAGATAAGAAAATTACCGATTGTTGTGAACTTCATTTGCAGACAAATATGACTCTTATTGACTTTAGAATCGATCTATTCAGCCTCATTGGTTCGGCTTGTGATTCAGATTCGTGAACAGAAGTCACACATTATGTGCAGTGAATCAGCATTTTTACTTTACGGAAATAAAATATTGATCCTATGATTCTATTTATTAATTCGAAGGGTATCGATACCGTTAGTCAGATTGTTTCCAAACATGTTTTCCATCTCAGATATTTACATTTACTCATTTATCTTCAGTTACTACATCAAGTACATAATTGTATATTAGTATGTTTTTCATTAAATTATTGGCTAAGTTTTCTGACAGAATATGAATTTCACTATTTAGTTTTTTCTTCTTTTATTAATTCGATGCATGTTTAAATGACATTTCCCTATGTGTATTTCAGGAAGGATAAATTACAGATAGCACCGTTCGACATGCTTGCATGTATTGTGGTCGTTCTCTAGATGTATTTCTGTATTCAATTGATTTCTTTCGTCATCAATGATTTTATCGATGATACATTTGTTCAGTAAGCATGAATATTTTGATGGATTGTATGTTATAGAATTCTAGATGATTCGAATAATATTAAGGGGTGGCGCGTTCAACTTATTATATCATCCGTATGAAGTTTGCATCCCATTCTAAATGTGCAACTTTATTAACATTGATCTAGAGTTCAAGTAAACATAACGATTTAACAGAACATTTCTTTGGAGATATGATTTCGATCGAAAGTGTTTTGCTTATTGCACACTGTTAAATTTTTGCGCTAATCAATTGGATACCAAGAGCAATACGAATACTTTGAAACAAGATACGGGCAAATGATAAATATGTATGTTTCTTTTTCTATGTCGTGATTGTTCTATGTTAAAATATTCTGGATTTCTTACAATCTCTTTTTAAAGACTGGATTTACAAGTCATCATTGGGAGATACATCTCAGTTAATAAAAGCAAGAGGGAAATGTCCCTAAAACAATCCATGAGATAGCATATTAACCATGTGCTATGATATAATTTCTCTTTTGATTAGTTTTACCAACCTTGTACATAATTGTACGTTGAAGATCAGAGAAGAGTGCATATCGATTCTCTGAAACACTAGAATCATGCTATAGACACACAATGCATATTTACCAATCTGAAAAGAAGAGCAGTAGAAGTAAGTGAATGAACTATTGAATACATATCGATTCCAAAATACATTGAAATATGTTCAAGAATTCAAAGGAGGATCATTTTTAATTCTATATTCTTATGTACATTTTCACGATCATCTGAAAGAACAATGGAAACAAATATTTGAGAACTATATGACATGAATATTCTTACATACAGTTTATTTGTTGACTTAATGAATTGTATACGAAATAAGTTGAAAAAATCTGTATGTAACTATAAAAATTCTATTCGTTGTATTTCGGCTGCGCGTGTGTCTTGATAAAGGATTCAATTTTACGTTGAAAGGTATACATATCATAATTCACTATATTTTATTCTTCTCATAAAAGAAAAAATGATGTGCTAAAGATTGAACTATTATCATGTAACATTGTTACATAACTTTCACATGATATTATCAGTACAAGTTTGTATAGAAAACATGCCTAGTATTTATGCAACCAAAAACAGAACGAGAAAGAACGTACGACTCAAACTGATTTAAAGTGTAAACACCTCACAAAAATAACGGGCATGACATTATTACTATGCAGAAACACCTACAAAAACTCCGCACATGATATTATTATTTACATTTTATTTATCGAATGGATGCATGTTTTTTCTCGATATCCTATATAAATCATAACTTTCATTTCTTTATAGCTATTCATAATTTAAATAGTTAACTGACTCTAGTAAGAAAAAACAGTGACTATCCATCGTTAGTCGCATTCACGCAAACATGATACCTTTAATCCTGATAGTTCTTTTTCAATTTGGTCTTCAATCAGTTCAAAGCTCAGCGAGTAATTCCTTGTCTGATTGCAAAGCAGTGGCCGCCAAATTCAGCAGTACTTGTGGTGGAGTTGCCGTTCAGCAGATTACTGCCACTACTGGTAGAAATGTTTCGTGCAGTTCAGGCTTTACAAATACAACGTGTCCAGGTAAAATGCATGGAAGTACATGTGTTTTTCAACATAAGTTATGTATCACGTGTTCTGGCACTTCAACTGTTCGTATTCGTGTTCAATCAAATGGCTTGCCACGCTATTGTCCTAATGTTCCTGTGACTTTGAGTGAACTAAGTATTGATTATGAAGTTAATTTCAATCCTGATGTCAATGTTAACTATCCTTTATACAACCCAACAACTCAATCAGACTTGAGCACAATTGTTTGTAACATTCTCAGTCAAGCATCCGTTCCATCGGTATCTGCCTTCGTATCTTACAGTAATCCTGGTTCATTGATGACACTCGCTGGTGTTACCGTTGATGGCGTTCCATTATTCAATGTAAACAGTGCTAATAATGTTGATCCGTTCTATCCGGCTGGAGGCTTTGCATCAGAGTCAGTAGATGCGTGCTTAGGACATCCAAATCCCATGAATAACGGCTATCATTATCATGTTGCATCTGGCTGTGCACTAAATCCACCCGTTGGAAAGATAGAATCTTGTGCAAATACGCCTGCTTGTCGTACAAATTTAGCTAACTATATCATATCAAAATTTTCGTCATATCGTAAATTGACTGTTATTGGAATAGCCAAAGATGGACATGTTATATATGGACCTTACACTGCGGCAGGCATTGAAGTAAGATAATTTTCATTTACACATACACATTACCATATTTCGAAATCTTGTCGAATTACATCGAACTAGCAAATCGATCTGTTCAGTCCTATCCTAAATTTTGCGAAGATTACTGTGTTAAGCATTGTCAAATTGTGCAAATTTGAAAGATCGACCCCACAATAGTTACACAGAATGAATTTTAACTTCAAAATTTTGTAAATACTTAGTTGAATCGATTTCATATTTCAAGTATGATTGATGAACTGCTAATTAAGAAAAAGTTGAACGTAAGCAACACTATGTTTGAGGATTGTTTGAGGATGTGAATAAACGAAAGACCCATCTGCAAATCATTACAATGTGTAAATCGAGAATCAAATATTGTTCAGTATAGTACTGATATTTTTTAAAAGAAAATAATATCGTCCATTATCGTGAAGAAACCGCAGCAATGTCATGAAACAACACTGTCCTATGATGATGTAAATCCATAAATCGGTTGCAAAAACAGAAGCATTGTGGTTTATGGCAAAATTGTGCAATTTGCCTTGTTAGACATTTTGAATACGAATATTAATTTACACTGTATTTCATAGGTTACAAGTGGTTTCGATATATGTAATGGTATGTTTTATGATTCAATTGGTAATTACGGGTATTTTGCTACGAGAACATATCCATATGTGACGGGCTGCTTCGGTCCAGGGAATTATCCAACTGTCTTTCCGAACTGTACAACAAACAAACCATCAGCGTACAAGAGATCAACATATGCCCTGAACCATACAGTAACAACGAAGAAGACAACTACTGTTCAAACACCAAAACGAGAAACAGTGCGTCTCGATTGACTATGCTTATACTATGACATGTAGTTGATTTGCTTTGAAGAAAAAATACTCGTCACTTGAATCAAAATTCAAACAAAGAGAGTTCCTTGTCTCTTAAGTTACATAACATATAAATTCTTTCTTTTTCTCCTTTTATTGCTGGTCAAAATCATATATTTTTCTTCTTCATCGGAAACAAACGTATTTTATTCAGTAAAGAATAACAACACTAACAGATTTTTGTGCATGATTAATAAATTTCTCTATGCTTTTAATTCATTATTTTCATAGGGGTCATATACGGAATTTAATCACATGCCACTCGATTCTTTCACTTCTTATGAAGAGAAGCAGAGTCATAACTTCGACAACTCAAGGACATACTCAAATATGTTACAATAGTCAAATTGAATCATATCGAGAATCTGAATATCGTGTGAATATCGAAGTTAGATGCTAGGAGAACAACAACTAAGTCAGAATTCATAAGAGCAAAATAGGATGCAAGTCGAAGACAAACTGATTCCATATGGCTATCATTCAACAAAAACAGCAACATTGATCTCAATTCTATTACCGACATATGAATCGCTTAGTCATATAATATTTAATGATTGATGCATTCTTAGTTTTACTGTTAGGATAGGTGGAGTGAAACTTTTTTCGAGCTGTGTGTACAACAGTAGCAGATGTGCTACACTACATAGATGTCGTAGTAGCAATAGGAATATTTCGTATGATTAATTAAACCAATACGTTCAATGAAGAATTTCATTTCTTCTTCAAAAATCATTCGACTACTTTGATGCATTGAATAGGACACTAAAATCGAGAAATATTCTGAAATAATCAATATGAATCTCTGTTGAATTCATTGAATACTCATATTCAGTAACTTCTTTATCATGTTTTGACAAGATTATTATTTATAATCGATAAAAATCAGAGTATAACTGAAATAATCGACAAGGCTGACTTGATTCGATCATTTTTATCCATATATCAAGAATATCACTCAGTTTTAATCGAATTTTACAATACAAAATAGGCATCATCAAAATTTAATATTATGTAATTTTGTTTGAATAATAAAATCAATTCGATTGCTAGTCGACGTTTGGCATCAAATAAAACAGTATACGCATTAGTAAATTTTATGTTTATTAAATGAGACCTCAAACAATACATAAATATTCTCCATACAAGAGTTGTAGCGACTGGTTTCTGATAATCATGAAAAAAAGACAGAACACGATTTTGAAAAGAAACAAGACATTGCAAACCTTGTTATGATACTATTGTTCAGGATGAAACTCGTACAAAAGTAAGCAGATTGATAGCTCATCGAAATTAGTGTATCATCTCTCTTCGAAGAGAAATGTCGAGTGGTACTTTCTTCTTTTCATTTGTGTTCTCTAGGGCTGTATTCTGTGTGCGTTTTCTATTGCTCAGGTATGTGACGTTGGGACGGAACGTTCTTAAATTTTGGATTTTCATTTTGTTTCTCTAGAGAAACTCGATATGTTATCGAAGAAAAGACCGTAAAACGAACAGATAAAAGTCTACTTGCATATAATTTAAAAGATTTCATCTTTATTCTTCGGGTAAACAACGATTTCTTTGTAGGGCACCTTGTTAACACTCATATAAATCCAACATGTTATAGATATTCACCTAGTAAAAGAGTTCCTTAGAATTGAGGTTTTTCTAGGACAAAAAACACAGTAATAGAAGTTGGCAGGTCGCTAAACAGTTTAGATATGGCTGGTTTTCACATTCACTTGACTCACAGCTACACATCACCAACAAACTTATTCAAAAGACAATGAATAGCAACAATCTAAAGTGGAGAACCCAGATACTGTTGATGGACAATGAACTACTTATATGATTCTCTTGAAAAATGTCCAAACTAGAGGTGCCACTTCCGGCACTAACCACATGCTATGTAGCTTCCCTACTTTCAGCATTTTTCAGATTTACAGTTTCAGGACTGCTACAGAGATGAATCAGGAAGCATCAGGGCAATATTAGGGTATTCAATCATAAGAAGGAAAATAAGAATGAATTTTAAATAATCAGTAAAGTAATATCCCTATGATTCCTATTGACTCATACACGAACGATTATGTCGTTTCAAATTCCAATATATACATTTTCCTCGCTTTTGTTTAATAGTGTTTAAGTGAAATGTTTACGTTTGTGAAATATATCATAAATAAATCAATGCCATATTCTGAGTCAATAAAATATTTTATCTATTTCTGAATTTCGAATAAATAAGCACAGACAGACACACAAAGTAAAAGGAAAAATAAATACAAGATCAGGTATAGCATATCACAAGCACGCTATTGTTTCGTCGTTCATATCTTGAATTACCTACAAAAGACATTTTCATTGAATATTGAACAAAGAAGGACTAGATCAAAGAACAACTTACGAACAATGGTAGTTGTGTGAGTTTTGATCGTCGTCTAGATTTACGTTGACCAATCGTATTAAATGCTGTTTTAGTATGATAACTTTCGATATGAAGAAACGATGAATTCGGTGTTGATGTCATTATCTTAACGAGAATATGAAAGTTTCTTGTCTAAAATTTTCTTCCTGTATTTCTTTTACTTTAATTTGACCATGAATGTTTTTCATAGTATGTAAAAGTGAAAAATCTAATGATTGATCGCCTGTGCCAGATGGTGGATAAACAGGCAATTCGATTACGACAGGCGGTGGCGTTGATAATGGTGGTTGTATAAATCGGGGAGGAGAAGACGCAGGAGGTGGAGCTGGACGTGGTTTAGATCGAGTTGGTTGACCAACCGTATGACTTGTGACTTTATTCATGAATTTTCTGGGAACATTAGCTTTTGGTGTTTTGATTGCACGTCGTGCTGAACAGGTTATTGCTGTACCAAGAACAAACGGCTCCTTATTGACTTTTCGTCGAGGCTATACAAATCGATCATAGAAACTGAATTGAAAAAGAAACAAATGCATATTTATAACATACAGTGATGACGGGTGTTCGTGATCGAACAGGTGTAAGACCTAGTAGACGTGATGACGTTGGAGTACGTCCTGGTGTATTCATTGGCATAGCTACCAATGGTACCTTTTGATGAGCTTCATCAAATTTTTGTCTTATAGGTACATTATCAATCATAAATGTTGGATCATTATGTTCAGATAAGATATTTAAAAATTCTTGTTCGATCATTGGTAATTCTCGATGGTACTTTTTACGTTTACGCCCTTCAATTTCAGCATTATAACCACGTATATGAAAACGAACAGGATCAGTTGATGCTTTCTAAATAATTATACAACAACGTATGATTGATAGAAAGACAAACAAACAAACCGTGAATGCAACAAATTCATTCCAATATGATAGCCATTTATTATAAGCATCAAGAACTGGTTGACGTTTTTTACAAAGTTGTGAAATACGTTCTAGTTCAGCATCATATGCGTCCAGTAAATCTGATGATAAATTTTCTATGGAAGTAAAATTCGAGAAAAATTATATAGGAAGAATGATTTCTTTTACCAAAATCTAGTTTATCAAGAATCATTCGTTCATCATCACCCAAATGTGCTTGCTCTAATAGATCAATAATTTGTCGATGGATCGAATGACAGTATTCTTTTCCGTTTTTCATTCGTTCTTCTCGACAGCATGCTATGTCATGTTCAAGCTAAAACAAAAATGTTTCTTCCTCCTACTATTTAGAATCTCTTTAAATTCGAGAAAATCAATATATTTGTAAATTAATATTGTCTTTTATGAACTACAATTGACAATTAATGATGCAGTACGGTTAGTAGTAAACTGCATACGTCTTTTCGGCGAAAAAATCCTGAGAGATCAATGGGGAAGACATTCTAGTAACTGCTCGTCAAAAACATTAAAAAGTAAATATTATCAATATTAAGCCCGGTATGTAGACACCGGCATTGGCAGTTATAATTTATATCTATTGATGGATTTATATTCTAACTACGTATATCAGTTACAATCATGATATTCGTCGAAAAATATTCTGTAGACGAAACATTTGAATTACATAACTATCCTAGACTATTATAGAACTTTTCATCAATAAACAAGGGTAGTTAGATTGTGTTGTAGAACGTAATTCTGCAAGGATTCAGCAAGTAACTTTTCTTTGTTTTTATGAGTACTAGTACAGTAAATATTCGAGTGTGTTACTGAGTTTTTTGAATGTATCGAGCATAAATTATTATTTAAAATTATATTATTCAATTATGAAAAGTTTTAGTCTTTAATGCTTAAGCTAAATTCAAGACAATGTCTATTTTTACTGTACTACACATCAATTTGAAAATAGATTTTCGGCATAGACTAATATTAGTTTCAGATGTTACGTTTATTTATTCGTAGATACATTATCTCTACTATTCTTGTAGTATGACAATCATAAGATGAAACAAGAGTGATTATTGTCATGATTACTGAAACAGAAAATCCATCGTCTTTTGCTATTAGTGAAAATTAATACTTCGCTCAATCTTAGAAAAATGACGTCTTGAAAGACTTCGATTGTCACTGCAATTATTCGAATATACAATTCACTTCTGATGAATCTATCAAACCCATCGAATTCTAACGTATATGAATTTGTAACAAGTGAACTCTTTCAACTAACAAACCATCGTTGAATTTAGCCTTTGTGCACTATGAAAATCCTGATAGATTATTAAATTCTTGAAAAGATTTCATTGATTATCTTGTTTTCAAGAGCGTTTTAAAATTTCATAAGATATAACTATGGTATGAATTTGAGTGTAAGTGAACTAGCTGTGCAATTGCAAAGTTGGACTGGAAAGAAAGCCGTTTAGAACTTTTCTTTATCGCGCTATTCTGTGGTAAATACTCTTTGGTTAATTATATCTTCTCATTTCAAAGACGTGTAGAAAGATGAGAATGATAAAGGAACTGTTCTATTGTACATAATATCTAATAAATGTCTACCGAATGAAATATGAAAGATCATTTTAAGCTGTAAAATACGGGCTAATTATATATCTACTATTTTCACTCGATGATACCAAAAACAAATTCGATGTCTTGAACATAGCTGTTTTTAAAATCGGAATTCTTCAAAACAGCATCCCACAAAGATTATCCGATATAATATACAAGATATCTTTTAAACATATTCAAATATCAATAAGAATATTTAATGGGTGCGTATAACTCAATCTGTCTAGATAATTAAAGAAGTCAGATATTGTCCTATCATCATGTGTTTCTGAGAACTGAATGATTATATTTCATTGCATATTATTCTCTATTTACATACAATATTTATTAATCGTATCGAATTCGTAAACATCTGTAACAGTTCTTAGAGAAAAACCAATTCTTACTTGTTTAATAATAAATTCATTGATATGTTCACTTCCAGTCTTGAAAGCTAAACAATAATCTTTATTTGGATCTTTTTTCAAACATTGATAAAGATTTTTAAGTTGATTATGTAATCTAAAAAATTGAGCTTTTTGAATTTCGATTCGATTTTCCAACTAAATAAGATTGAGAATAGACGAAAATTTCAAACGATAAGATAAATAACCTGATTGATAGTTGATTCTATTTCATTTAGATAATTAGCAGTAAGACAACGATCGAATTGTTCAAGAAGAAGATATTCAATCGTTGATTCGGGTGAAGAGGGTGTCCATTCTAATCGTTCAGAATATTCCTTTAATTTGAAATAATAAGATGTTACTTGAATTAAACGTTGATCCTAAGAAAAACGTATAATAGAAGCAAAATCGACGAAAAATTTCTCAAGTCTTCCACTAACTTTTAATTCGCTAAGCATGGTTATATGATCTTGAATTTTTTTATTCATTTCAATGAGCGAAATCGAAGGATCTAAAAGAAATCTTGGAAATGAAACCCAAATAATCATGAGCTACGAACTTTCATGGAATTCAATCGGTGGCGCATTGAGTAATCTACATAGATCTTTCTGTTTATTTTCAAGTTCATTTCGTCGATGAATTAATTGTCCTTCGTTAATTACTAACTCCTGCATTTTTCGATCGATATACATTTCTTGTTCTTTTAATTTTAATCGATCGAATATTGATGTCTAAATTAAAAAATAAATCAGATTAAATAAAAAGGAAGAATAGAACAATCAATTTAATCTTTACTTCAAAGGAAGACGAAATTCCAGTACGTTCAAGTAATTCTTCATAATCATCAAGTGATTGTCTTACTAATTGTCGTCGTTTTGCAACCTGTTGTTTATACATAAATAATTTATCATCCAACAATTTCTAAAAATAAACCGTAGTTATAATCGCATTTCGATAATGAGTAGTACTTTAGTAAATTCTTCAACTTTAGCAGCACGCGATGACCATTGATGCTCATTAAAACCAAACGATGACCATAAACGATACCATTCAGAACAAATTGTTGCACGATCAAGTACTAATGAATCGTTCTTATCCATCAATGCAAGACTTTTACTAAATATTTAAAACACAATAAGAGATGATTGATATTAAAGAAAAGCCAAAGAGTATACAATTGATTTTCTAACGATTCATATATTGATTTCTTCTTTTGTTGAAGCATTTGAGTTTGTGAAGAAAAACCAATAATAATAAGTAAGTAAAAAGCATAGATCTATTAGCGGGTCTTTGTTCAACATAACCAACAGTATATTCTCATACAAAGAATTCCTTACAAATACTGACATCTATTAAACGCACATCTCGATCCGTCTCATGCAAGAAACGATCATCATACTAGTATATAGATAGTCATCGAATATATCGAAAACAAAAGAAATTTATTTGTCAATAGATCTATATGTATCACTTAAAATATTCGCGATAAAATTTTTTCATGTCATTGATTGTCGATTCAAAGACTCAAGAGAATGTTTCTTGTTTGTCTAGTTTCGACAATTAATATGTTCCGTACGTTGTACAATACATGTTGATATTGCTTTTCTGTGAGTATAAAGTTATAATCGACTGAAATTTTATTAATTGACAACCCAGGTTGAACTAGCTGCAACGTATCCTGGGAATTATGGCAGAAAAGAAGACGTATGAGATATAGTATTTATTCGACAGCATCAAACCATTTTCTTTTTTCCTTTCCCAATAATAAAATTGCAGAAAATCTGTAAAACCAAAGTGCCATTAGGAGACGGGAAAATCAGAAAATGGAAATGTATTATTCCTTGATGGTCAGACATCGTCTTACACCTAAAACCATTTCCTCACATTTTCGCATAGTTGATTAGTTCGTTAGTTCTGTCTAACCCTCAATCTTGGCGAATCAAATGGCCTCGGATCAACAGCGAGCAAAGATTAATGTTGAACTGTCGATCCGCACTGAGTAAAACGAACAAGATATACAACAAACAGTATGCATAGGCAGCAAACTAGAAAAACTATACAATATAGGAAGAAAACGACAATAATGAACTCGAAGATAGAAGTGTCATTGTAAGCGTCCCCCATATGCACAATGCATCATGTCGCATCGATACTGATGAAACCTTGTACTATATTAAAATAAACCGTCACTTCTTTCATAGTCGGGGAAAGAAATCATCATTGATGTTTTTAATTTTCAGCAAGATCATTCATCTTGATGCTGTGGAGTTTCGGTTAGTGCCGATATGAGAGGTTGATAGAAACAGTGGCCTCCCCCTCATTCTATCTTCCCATTCACATGTACAGTCAGACTGCCACCCTTATACTCAACGATCTGATAGGGATGAGCGAGTGCAGGTGAGAAAATCTCGATGAGAATATCAGCTTGGGATAAAAGTTCAGTGAATTTTTGAGTAACTAAGAACCACTTCATCTATCAGCCACACACTCTATTAGCTTCAATAATTTTCTTTCTAAATTTTAATTGTTCGAGATGTCAACTTTGGAAGGTTGTCAGTTCGAAATAATAATTTTGCCAAATTTTATAGTTCAAGATTTTGAATTTTAAAGAGATTCGGATTCTAATTTCCCACGTATCAGCCTCAATAAAATCGTGCGATCGAATAAGATTTTCTTTTATTTCTTTTACTTATGCATATACAAATGTGCTTCCTTCGCTTTTTTTTGTCCATACACGGTGTCGATACTCATCTCGATCTAACTAGCTTATTTTGCATTGGAATTGATGATTATCTGCGCTTTTTCACATCTAACCTTAGTCGAGAGGAAACCATTTCGAAAATCATTTATAATAAATTTTCAACCAAGTCTTGTTATCACTTATTTCAACATTGTTTCCTTCGACGTAGACACTAAGTTGATTCATCAAAAATAAGAGCACCGTCAACTTATATATGTTGACTCAATCATGGCAGTTGTTCGACATTTGGTGTAGAAATCTCTAATAAATGCACATGCAGAACTCCGAAGAGTTCAGACGATTCGCTAACTATCAACACTACGGTTGGTTCAGACCCGAGATCGTGACAGTTGTGTTGATTGGTTTTTCGGCTCTTATTTATTGTATAATTAAAGTCGAATGTGACAATATATCACAACTAGATTAATATTTAAAAAAAAAGAAATGTTACAAGAGTTGAAAACAAACAGAGCACTAAAACTCAGCAGAAGAAAAAACAGAACTAATACTGGAATGCTTATCAATTCAATACGAAAGACAAAAAGTAATTCACTATTTTGTCAGCACCATCCCCCATTCATTATTCTAAAGTAAACCAATAAAATTCTTTACAAATAAAACAAAAAGGATCAGACAATATATTAACCATATCATTTATCATCCGTTGTTTTTGGATGTTGTTGATAATAATGCACCATCGTTTTCTATTGAATCTTGTGCAGTTGTCGACATGCCGACAGAAGATATTTCATCTTTTCCAGACGTCGGTACAACTAAACAAAATTTTACTCGAGTTCTCAAAATGATAGAGGCTTATTACTTTTAGCAGAAATTGATGAGTCATGTTCACTTGACATAACAACGGTAGTAGTATTTGTTGAAGATTTTGATAAATCCTTAACTTTAGCTTTTAGATCTGATCGTTCATGTTGTAAAGTTCGACATAATCTATCAAGTTTATCAAGTTTGATGTCTAATTGTCGTTTTTCTTTTTCTAATAATTTCATCTTAAATAAATAAAATAGAATACTTGTCTAAGAAAATAACAACTCGTCTTTGTCTCTTTAGTTTATACATCTTCATGGTTTTTTCGTTGATTTTGTTCCGCGGAATCCCATCGTTGACGAAAATCGTTTCGTTCTTGTTCTAGACTTTTGATTCTTTTGCCCATACGTTCGATTTCTGCATTACATGATATTACCATTTCACTACTTTGCTGAATCGCATTTTGAAATTCTTGATAACGTTCAGAATAAACTTTTAATTGTGAGCGAAGGTTTAATTCTGATCTAGCCAGTTGCTCACAATTTTTATAGAGAACTAATTGTTCGGCTTCACTCTTCGATTCGACGAAAAGTAGAACAAAAAGACATTCATAATTGTTGAAGAAGAAAAATATTTTAAGTATACCACTTGTCGTTCTTGTTTGATCACGTCTGTTCGTTCAGTAAGTAATGCATGACTTTTTTCTAAACTAACTTCACTTAAGCGCAGCTCAAGGTCTTTTTTCTTTAATGCTGATTCGAATTCCTAAGATAAAGTCTCATGAGAAAAATCAAGAATTAAAAATTGCAGTCTTCGAAATCTACCTGTTCTCGTAATTCGTAATCTTTAACGACCAAAGATAATTGTTCAGATAACTGAACGTTACGTTCACGTAAAGATGCAGATTGTGCACTATAATTTGATAGTTGTGAAGTTATTTCATCGATTGTAGTCTAAAAATTAACCATACGTTTTAAATCGAAGAAAAGCAATTAGTTATCTAGTACTTGAAATTTCGTAGCTAATTCTTGACGTTTTGTTTCGTCATCTTGTTGTCGTTTTGTACTTTCATCCTTAGAGACAAATGGTTTCATAGATTACGAACGAATCTATAGATTATAATTGTTTACTCGAATCTGTTGATTATGTTGATGAAGTTCTCGACAAAGGCTTTCTAATTTCGATTTAGCAGCTGATGCACGGCTATTCTCGAAAAGTATTTGATCTCGTTCACGAATTAACACGGTCGATCGTTTGTCTAAATCATTGATTTTCGCATGTGTTGAACGATTTTGTTCTTGTAATTCGATAAGTTTTGTTGCTAATGTTAACAGATTTTTCTGTGGATCTGCATCGGTTAACGTTCCCATTAAATTTTCTAAAGCAAAATCAAAATTTCCAACTAATATTATTGCTTGAATAGATTAGACATACGTGCTACTTCACTTATAGTTGGTGGTGATTCGAATTCATTATTCGTATTCACCGAAGCATTATTCTCCTCGCTATTCTGTTCATTTTCTTTCGAATCAGCTGCTAGAATAAACGAAATTGTAAATTTAACGGAATATTTGATAAGATGGTATACCGATTTTTTCTAATTTTTCTATGATCTTAGCACCGATGACTGTTTTACCATGCGTTCGATCTATAGCAGATGATGAAGATTCATCAATATTTTTCTCTTCATTTGCAGTTGACAGATTATTTGAATCAATTATGTTCGTCAATTTTTCGTCAGCTTCGATTTGATTATTATCAAATGAATCGTTTACATTTAATTCTGATTCGACACTTGAAGTCATTGGAAATTACAAAATATACGAAAATAATGCAGTTACTTGCTCAATAGAATTAATTGAAAACAGACTTCGAAAAGAAGAGAATAACAAAAGACTACTCATGGTTACATTTATCTTTCCAATAAGAGGAGAGACAAAAAATTGATTGGTTAGTTTTTATTCTCAGTAAGTTCGATAGAAAGAGAGATGGCGTACAATGCGTAATGTACGAGACTGAAGAAATAAAGCGACCCATACAAGTAAATCTTTGAAATTTTCTTTTTTTGGAATAAAACAAAAATCTTGAAGTGTAATCAAGATGTCAGGAGCTGATTTTGGCGAATGTCGTTTGTATCACAGACATTATTCACATGAACACCCCTTCGTATTTCATTTGGATTATAGTTCTGGTTGTAAATGATAATGAAGTGAACTTTGTGGTTGGGACAAGCTCACAGCAAAAGTCATCTACGATTCAGACATGAATAAACTCAATGGCATGTATTCTAATGAAGATTCTACGAAAATTCAGAATCAAAAGATGTCATAAAACCACACTTAAATATAGCTACACTGATCATTAACTTAGATATCGTATCCGAAAGAATCTTATCGAATCCGATCAATTAACAATATGGGATCAGAATTATGAAGATGAAACTAGAAAATGGTCTGAGGGATGAACCCCATTTTCTTAATAGGCTACTACTCAGTACTTACTGGTATTACTAGAGATCGATCAAAAGCTCATGTGGGATTCTGTCAAATTTCTACATTAAGATCCGATATAATCAAATATTAGAGATCCGAAAGTCATTTCGTCTCCCGAATTCGAATAAAATTTTGTTGATTTTATAACAAAAAACTAAAGAATCCCATCGAATTCGATTATTAGAAGAATTCACCTGGGTACAGTACCATACCCAATTCAAAAAAGCAGACATAAAGTCGTGTAAGCACAGATGAACTTGTAAAAAAATTGTGCTCTCAGAAATCTTACTTCAATTCGTAATGCAAGATTCTTTTGAGATCTTATTGCTGCATAAGCTTTTATATAATCATATCTGACAAAACAATAAGATCTGTCAAACATTTGGCAGCGAGATTTGGTATCAGACTTCGGAGAACACGACTTTGCATACGAGTTTTCGTTTGATCTTATAAGAGCAGATGCAAAGCCTTACCAGATCCTAGTATCTGATAGTTTGCCCTGAGTAGTATTGATAATTGCTTATCTATTTAGCGAATTCTTCTCTACGGATGTTTTCTGAAAGCTCTTGCTAATATTCTGAACAAGAGTATCATTACGGAGACCATATTCTATGTCATAGTAGAAATAAAGTTTTTTTTCATCATTAGGTATCGTATTGAACGATAGGACTAGTCACAATCATATACAGAACCTTCTATGGATGATATTCGATGACTTCGTATTCATGGTCGTACCTTATGAGTTATGTATGTAAGCTACATCGATTGATTTATGGTTGAAAAAAGTTGAAATGGATCTTTTTATACGAGAGTAAGAATTTTAAGCTTCAAAATACCTTTTGAAACAGAAGAAATCTGTATTAGATGCTCTAGTATAGATAGTTTGTTGTGTTCTAGTCAAGATGGAAGATAATAAAGTTTGCAAAAGTCACAGAATAATATTATTTCACACCTCAAAACGGCTTGCTGTTTGAAACATGTCAATCAGAATATCGGTAATGCGAAAATGTTCACTCTATTTTCAGCAAATCACAACTGCTAGAGTACAATAACTAAATGATTTCTCACTACATCACTATGAAAATTAGTTGATAATTGAAATACATGCTTCACAAGAGAATTCAATCGATCAAATTTTTCTCTAAATAATTGAGAAACAAATTTCATTTTATTCGATAGGCTACAAGGATAGTAAATATATATTCTACATTAAATATTGACAAATAAAACAGTGAGATTCATGTTACATATCAGAAAGGAATCTAGCATTCACTACGAAACTAAATAAACATAAACATAAACATAATAATATTAATAATAATAATGGTGATTGATTTGAAACAGACAAGGAATATAAACAATCTGAAATAGTTGTATTCATTCATTTATTTGTGTATTGGTGAAGTAGCTGGTTTTCTTGGTGTACGTTGTTGTTCAAAACGATTTTCCATTTCAATCAAAACTTGTGGCGAATATCGTACAACTAATTTAACAGTACCTTGGGCTTGTTTCAGTAAATCTACAGCTTTTTCATGATATTCATTTTCAACTGATACACCATTTACTGATAATAATTGATCACCTTTTTTCAAACCACCATGTTTCCAAGCAACACCATTGGGAATAATACGTGATATATAGATAGGAGAATTTTGTTCTCGACCACCCATTACATTAAATCCAAGACCTTCAGCAGTTTTGGGTAATTCAATAACACGCGGATGAGAATGGCCTTCGCTAGCAGCAAAAGCAGCAACCTATGTTAGTTCAATTACATTTCATTATGTCTATTTCGTGTAGATTCTCTATTAACTTACTGTTGCTTTAGCAGTAGCATTAGCTCGAACCTCAGGTGAACCAGTTATTTGTACAGTTTCATAAATTTTTTCATAAACTTCAAGTACAGCATGAAAAAAGTCACATTGTAATATACGTTGTAATTCAGATAATTTTGCTTCGGGAATTTCACTTGTTGTACGAAGACGATCGATTAAAACGATCGCTCGTTCGATATCTTTTTCTAAATTCAACTGGGTTTCACCTGTGCTAATTGACATAATCTGAAATATAGTGTATATATTTAATACAAAAACAAACAGCAAACGAAAAATAAGCAAAATTCAAATTCGATAAGTTTTAACCGAATAGAATAAGAAATAAAACAGTAACGATATTAAACGCAATCAACGGAACTAAATCAAAAGTTGACCGTTAGATAAAAATCAATATTGAATTGAATAGTTTTTACCTCTCATTACGGTACGAACCGATCGAATCAATGTTAACAATTGTTGTTTAGCTCCGCCACCATTGTGATAATCAGCACCGTATCCGACAACATCAGGATAATTACTATTTGTAATACTATGTACTACAGTGATATTTAAGAAAGAATGATTCGATTCGTACATGGGAAAATTGACTTACCCTTTGAAAGAAATCGTTCATTAAGTATAGCTACTGCATTTATGCAAAGAAGAGCAGCTTCAATCAGACTATATAATGTAAATGCCATTGTTCAATATGTTTAATTATCTAAATTTGAATCGAAAATACGATACAAATAACTCTTTTTCTCGGCATCGAACACATTATTTGTTAATTGGAGAGAATTGATGAAGACAAAGTGAATGGGTAGTCTCACGATTTGATGATGTAAACTACAGAGAGATTGAAGATTCCCTAGAAGAATTTATTTCTACGATATTTTCTTCTACAGTATTCAGTGCATGTTTCATTTCAATATCTACTGTGACTAACTCGTGATCAGTCTACTATTTTTCATTTTAAAAACTGCAATCAACACTTCTATTATGTAAACAAATAAGATGAAATTGATTCCAACGGAAATCAATTTCATCTTATTAAAAAATAAATCTACCAAGTGGAACCTTATTTTCAATTGAACTTATCTGTAATTTCTAGATTTTTTTCAAGTTGTAGCTCTTGATCAAAAAAAATTAAAAACTTAAGTTCATTGGTACGAGAATAATGAAGTGATTTGATGCTTTTTTTGTAACTTAGTGGCTCGACCCAGAACTGCATCGAATCAATTTTTCAATGTTAAAATTTTAAACCTTAAGTAAAATATGTGAATGGAAAAATGTTGAGATATTTAAATATCTAAAACATGATATAAATTGTGATCGTCGCTGTTGGCATGATCACTGTTTTATTCGATTAACTAGCGAAACACCCTGTATGCTCAATTTTGTTTCTCATGGAGGAAGGATAATGAAAATCTTTAGCTAGCACATTTTTCAACTCTCTTCTCATCTACTATTTTACAAAAATGATCTAATTTCATCGACTATCTAGAAATCGAGTCAAACGGATATTCGTGTACATCATGCTATGTTTTAAAACGTAATCAAAATCTGATCTATTAAATGGTTTTAGGATAAGTATTCATAACATGTTATGATCTTCGATATGTTCCCATCATATACCTAGTTTCTTCATTTGTTTGAAAAGAAAAGCAATTATATGAATCTAAAAGAAAAAAAAAGAATTAAATATAAAATATAGATGGAAAACATATTGCTTTGTTAATTGAATATAAATATAAATTTGAAAAAAAAGTATTTTCATGAAATAAAAAATATAACATAAATGCTTTGTCTTTATTTACTGTTTTTTACTTTTGGACGTAAAGCTTCTTTTACTAATTGTTCATATGAGCTCAAATCGACATCTTCTCTTTCTTCGGATGGAAGACTTCGATATTGCAATTGTAATAGATGTAAATAATCTTGTTCACTGTATGCGTTGCCATAGTCTTCAACAAACTGAAGAATTTCTTCGGGTTTCGTGGAGTACAACAATTCATAATACTGATGAGCACGCATTAGTTCAGCATCACCTACTGTTCGAATTTGTGTTAATGTTTGTTCAATAGCAAATATATTTCGACACATTTTAGTTACACCTAATTCACTGATACGATGAAAACGTGACGACGAGCGTATTAATATAGTCGCTAAAACGAAACCAAGGCCTTGAAATAAAAAAGAAAACTTCTTTTCATTTAATGATGATTTTAATATTTCTTGTAAACTTGTTAAATCACGATTTAATAACATAATGTTTTCGTCGGGATCGGTATCAATAACATAGGCATAATTTGTTGTATTTCGAAAAAATACTGACAAATGATAAAAACAATGCAGACGAATTTCAAGAAATAAAACAAGTAGAATGTCGTAGGATAGGGCTAGTGTCGTTTTCATCGCATTTGAAAATACTTCTAAGTTTAAACGAGATAACTTTAATTGTTCATAATGAGATGAATTTTGTTTGATAGAACGTAGATTGATGCCTGGTGCAGCTGAGATAAAAACAAAGAAACATTTCAATCAATAATTGTTAACTGATACAATGAAGTACGATAAATATCATTTAAAAAAAACGAACAGATTAATAAATAAATAAATAAAAACATTTTACACTAGATTTTTATTCCTTGTTAATTCATCATTCTTCAGAATAATAGTTGATAAGTTGTTTCAACGGAAAACTTCGCATTTACATGGCTGCGAATCAACAGTGTAAATTGGGATTTATGCTTGTGTAGATCATAGACTAACTTGCAAAGTGCTGCATTTGAAATAGTTTCCATCGACCGAACGAGTGTCATAAATTTTTGCTCTTCTATCTTTAGAATCTTCTTTTCGACAGCATGTAGTTTTGAATTGAAAGGACTTAATGAAAAAAATCTTGTGACCATCCTTCATTCAATGGTATAATTCACTTTAATAACGAATTGAATGAAGAAGTATCTATGAAACAAGGCCATAGACTGATATTCTCTTGTATATCTTTTTAAAGCTGTGCAAATTCTTTGAATATTCTTAACAGTTACATCGAACTCTGGATTTCGTACTCATTTGAAATAATGACAACATGAAAATAATAGCTATGCTTAAAGAAAGATCCAGCTAATCTATCCTGCATTTATTTTTGAAAAAGATCGGATTCTATTCAATTAATTTGAATAACTGTAAATATGATAAAAATAAACTCTTCCCAATGTTGTTTCATTAACTCATCGATATCTTCTTTTCTTCTAAACTTGAAGAGACGTAAGCATCTGTTAGGAAGCTAATTAGTTTGTTAATAATTTCTATTTCAAGCAAAGATAAAACTGAAGACACGATTATTTACGATAGAGAAATCTTTTTTGACATGAAATCAGTCTTCAACTGACTCGATGTGTATACCAATGTCCTTTACTCTCGATCGTATTCGAATTTCTATGAATGTCAACAGACACTGAAGAATGATACTCCAAAGCAAAAGCAAAAATTCTCTAACAGTTGATTGGTGTGAAGTGAATTGTTTTGAAAAGTTCCTTAGTCTAAGCAGAGGAGCTGTTCTAAATCAAATCAAAAGACTAAATCAAGATAGACGTATGTATGTACACAGCGACAAGTATGATTTTTTTTAATTGACATAGTTTTACTTCAGTCTGTATTATAATTAGCTGGGTATTTCTTTAGCCAACGTTTCCAAGAGAAATCATAAAGCAGATTCGACGTACCATGAAGTACTAGAAAACTCCTGGCATTCTTTTACTTTTAAAACGTTTTTGTATCGAACTTTTACTTTATGACACTAGTCAATATTGCAGACACAACAAAAAGTTAACACTTTTGATAATGAACTAATCTTATCGAGAACTTTGTTTATGTAACGTTTTCTCTGAGGAGTTGATCTCATCCAGTAGACTGAAGATAGTTGTTGGTCGACAAGCAAAGCATAAATTAGATATCTCGATGAATGAAAACATTCTAGATACTCTAATACACAGTTAAGCTCATCAAACGAACAGTCTATCAATCGAACAGTTAAATTGAAGCTGTCAGTAAAGGAATAGGGTCACATGAAATATATATTTTAGATCATTTCTATGATTCCCATCGGATCCTTCATGGCAGGCTGATCTTTCCATGCACAGAGCTACTCAACATTTAACTGGTAATACGAGAACATTTACATCAATCAATGTTTTACCTGTTGTTTGTGTTAATGCATCAAGATACTTCGGTTCATTTAAACATTTATCCAATGTATCAAAATAATATTCTAGTTTACAATACAGCCAATCTAAACTTTCATGAATAGTTGCTAATAATTTAATATGTTTATAATTCGTACAAATATCATCAGAATTCATTTCATTTTGACTAAAATTAATTAATAATGTTTCAGTTTCTTTGGTTTGTCTGAAACGTACATTTTCAACATTATCATTATCATTATTATTTAATGAACTTTGCTGTCTGTTTGTACGCATAAATGCATCAAATGCAGGCATAGTACGTAAATGACGATTTATATCGGAATCTTTAACCCATTCATTGGAATAGATTGATATTCCTCCAGGTGACTCAGTTTTTTCCACGATTGATAAAAATAATTTATTGCACGATTCCCGATGTTTAAATAGAAGGTCAACAATAGCTTGACAAAAATCATCTGCATAGGAAGGTAAGCATTTAACTAATGCACATAATTCTTCACATGATTTAAATATTAAATATGTTGATTGAAGTATAGGTACGGATAATTCAAGTTGTTTCTGTAATACGGATGGAATTAATTCAACTAGACCGGTTCGATCAGTTATAGTCGATGATGATGATGATGATGATGATGATGATGATAATTGAGCAGATTCACGAATCTCTTTTATAACCCGACCAATGAAACGATCACGAATAAACTCCGTTAGTTTTCTTTGCAAAGAAGAAAACAAACATATTTTTAACCTACTGCATAACTGGTGGGAATCAGATCGAGTGATTCCCTACTATTCGTGGATAGTTTCATGAATAAATAGTTACCATGTGTTCCTCATCAGTAGAAAAATTTCTGCTGTTTTTATAAAGATGTATTAGGAGACTCTGTGAATAGCCGAACAAAAGAATTAACAAGATCGTTAATCTTTTATCTTAGACAAATATAATACGATAGAAATAAAAAATTATGGTAAAAAATGATTTTGTAATTAAAATAAGCTTGGTCGTTTATTCGGCAAGTTAAAAAATAATAAAACTGTAAATATCTAATGAATTATGATTTTCGAAAAGAACAGTAGATTCGATGATACTTTTCTCGTGCAGATCATTTATGAATAGATATTGAATGAATATTCTAAAGTGATCTATCATGCATGATTATTGTGGTTCGAGCATGTTCAAAAGCTTTTATTCTACTTCAAAAGTGAAATTTTTACTACAATATAACAAAAACTTTGTTATTGACCATCATCCTACGGTTAAAAGCTCGTATGAATTTCGCCAATGTCCAATGTCTTTCTACACGAATGCTTTCTGATTGTGAGTGTGAGCAAGATCTTTGCACAGAATCGATGAATGATGGTGCTTTGAGATCAATCATGACGAATTCGATTGGTTTTATGATGTATCAACATGAAAGCGAAAGACACAATATAAAAGACGAAGCACCGATATGGAACTGCTGTCACTTTCTAGAAGTCTCTTTACGGTTGAATAATAATGAAATGAAATAATGAGCTCAATTTAAGGCTAAATTAAAGAATTTGATTCTTCTTATCAAAAATTCAAGGGCAAATGTCAGATATCAATCAATATTGAATCACATATTCTTAAAACAAAATGAAGAAGTATTCTGATCATTACAAAAACTGCAGTTGTAGCGTGTCATGCCAAAATAAAATCTAATCAAAATAATCAATCATACTCTATATGTGTGATTTATTATAGCTATTAGTTACTTTTCCGAAAGTTATAGATGTTCGAAACGAAACGGGCAGTCATAGAACACACATCCTTTTTCTTCACTCCTTCGAATTGAGTGACTTGTCACAATGAATGTGATTTCATTGGTTCCGTTTGTGCTCACCTTGTGGAAAATTTTCTCTGCAGCTTTTACATAAACAATTGATCGAATATTCATGATAAATACTCTCGATTTCGAAATCGCTGACAGTTTACAGGTGCAGTACGAATTCAATTACTGAAAACTCAATATAAAAAAGTTCTTTCAGAGTGTTTCCATACTGTTGACAAGTTCAAATAGAAATCTTGAATATATAGTTTTATAACAAAATATTCTTAATTATATATCTTCTATGACAAACATGTATCAATAACGGTGTGAGTATGAAAAACTCAACTGACTCTACTTTGTCATTAATAAGAAACTATCGTACATTATTGTTTCGTTGTTCATAAAATAAACATTACCTATAACGATTTCTCTCCGAAATAAGTCTTACTAAAGACATTATTCGAAAGAATTCATGGATCCCCGTATTTTCAAATAAACAGAAATCCAGTAGGTACAAATATAATCTTATCTTGAACTTTCAAAAGTCAAAAGTACCATTCTCCTTCTATTTTTTTCCGTGTGTGAAGATGTAAGAACTTTCATATACATTTGAAAAAAGAACAGGCCGATCTAATTATTCTATGATTATAATTAAACATCAGTATTACTCTAGAATTTCGGTTACGTTTTTCGAAGAACGAAGTGAATCAAATGAACACTATTCTATTTAATAAGAGTTCAAAACAAATATTCTTATTACCTGTCAAGAATACGTTTCGTTGGATGCAATTTATAATTCATATCAATATCTTCGATAATTCTTCGAATAACATCATGTACAGCTGTAATATTTCGATAATTCGGTTTACATACATATTGTTTATATGTAGTCGTGCCTTGTTGCATAGTTGATGCTTCTTGTTTAATAGCAAAACGATTTTGTTCATGTAAATATGATGTCATGGAGTTGTATTGTGCTGATCGAGAAAATTCAAAAAGACGAGGAACGTGTGGCGAACGTGGCGGAGCTTTTTTGACTAAATATTGTGAAAAATCAATGATTGATGGACGATTTGTGTAATCACTCATGCTTGATATTAATGAAGAATTCGACGATAATGTATCGTGATAGTCAATATATTCATTTAAAACATCACTAAGTACTTGTTGAAGAGTTTCCCATGCGAACTCAATTGAAAAAGTACATGGAATTTCAAATTCGATTTCATTTGGAATGACTGCATACTTTCCTGATTTTTTATCTAAATACAAAGATTGAATTCTCTAGCAATGTTACAGTAAATGTCCCGTGTCCCATACAAACATCACAGTTATTATCAGAAGCATTTTAGAAATAAAACATTGATTAGCAAGAAAGCTCTTTCAGAAGTCATTATCCAATTTCGATGAATTATCCCATAGTATTTTAGTAAGAATTCGACTAGAACATGAAATTTTAGGGAAAACGAACTCGTATGAGTTTCTTCTTGAACGATTATTCAGTCAGAAATGCAGATTATACTTGTTTCAATGACGTCTCTCGAGTGTTTTGAAATTTTGGCATGTGCTGTTTGCTTGAAACTCGAAAACTTAAAACGATTCTATGACAATCCAACAATTAGAACGATGATAACATAGCTGAAGCTCAATAAAAACCTTTGCGCCTGATAAGTTTGCTGCGCAACCATTTTTCAGTATCTCTAGAGAGAAATTCATGGAAGTCAAACAAATACAAGTGTCAAGGTGTGCTTCTCAGCCATTGAAAATATAGATATCTCAGTATGACTTTCTACATAGAAAAATAGTTCAAATTGGCATCTAAAGAATACTTTTGGTTGTTACTAATACAGTAGAAACTTCATTGATTATAAAGAACATGAAGATCTCTCATATAATCATAATCTATTCTTCTAATTTAAGAAAATGCTAATCCAAACATGGTTCTTTCAATTGACTTTTTTGTTTAATGAAAGAGCAGAAAATCACCTTGCTTTCATCTACTTCCAATTATCTTATTGTAAACTTGTATGAAATTCGCAGCTGCATATTAGAAACATTTTAAAATCTTTAGATTGAGTTCGAGAAGGATCTCATTAAGTCTGCAAGAAGTTTCATATTTTTCCTAAATTCATCGATCATCTGCTGAAAATCTTGCAGCCTACGGTGGATCTATTCTCTCTTTTGCCTACAGATGGAAGATAGAAGAAACTATCAATCCATATGCTAGATTTTCTGATCGCAGAAATCTTGGGACACATAAAAATGATGACACAAGAATAAAAAAACATCTAGTATAATCAGAACCAATAGTGATTCAAATTTTGCCTTATGAATTTACAGTAAAAAGTTTATCGCTTTGACTATTGCGTATTGAGATCTCAAACGAGTATTGAGATATGTGAAGTGAAAACTTTCATTCTCCTGATGTTGTTGTTCAAGTGCCATCAAAAGCAGTACATGAAAACATGCTGAATACAATCTAGCTATTCCTTGTATGCCTGAAAAGTATGTTAAAAGCTTGATATTTCAAGAAATTAATCTTCAAGTGGTTCTCATCTAGTATGAGATATGCTAACAAATTTCATGCTTGATTGAAATAAATGCTTTCCTAGAATATGTAAGAACAATATAAAAAACTACGAACCATTTTTTTGTTCACTTGCAAGATAGTCACGCTGTTGAATTTGCATCGGTGCTTGTTGATTTTGTAATAATTGTAACATATTGATTAAATATTCAGTATTCTTAACGACAAATTTAAATTGTTCATATGTTGTTTCTAATAAATCTCGTAAACAATCGGTATTATTTAGAATAACATTCTGATTTGAGCTTTGAGATACAATTAAATTATTGTCAATTATATGTTGAGTTGTACGTAGAACAATACGATATAATTGTTCATGATATCGTTTTTGAACAAGGTCAAGTGTTTCATTTAAATTTGATAGAATCGATAAAGATTGTAGTATGACATCTAAGTATACGTTGGACGGTTGGTAGCGTATATCAACTAGCATATATTGATCAGGTATGATTGCCAATGAATGAGATTCAAATGAGAGTTTGCCTTCTTCGAATTCTTTATCGAGTTGTTTTCTTAGTAGACGATTTTCTCTGAGACGTGATGTTGAACTTTGATTATTTTTATTCATTGTTAAGGATAAATTTTTATTTCCAAGTACATCTCGAGATGGTTTATCGAATAGTTGATAAATTAATTCAAGACCTAGTTGATCTTCTAATGTAAAACGTTCTTCTTGAATCTGTGTATCAATATGAGCGAGTGCACTGATTAAACGTAGTTCTTGAAATTCTTTTGCTCTTAATAAAAGCAACGATGCATGAATATATAAACGTTTGCTTAAATAAAATTCTAAACGTGATGGAACTTGTTTTAATTCGTATATATTACCATAAATTCGATCTAAAGCATTCTGTTCTGATGTTGATAACCATAATTTCCGAATGTCTTGTCGTTTTAATAATAGTAAGTTTTTGCATTCAAGCAGAGATTTACGAACATTTTCGACACGATTTTTTGATTGTTCAATAGCATTGTAAAGATCAGTGAAGTTTGTTATTAAGTCTGATAAATCTGTTGTGGAAGATTTTAGATAACGTTCAATACCTGCATTTGAACGTTGAAATCGTTCATTGACAAAACGAAGCCGCTGCTCACGAACCTAGCTTAACAGGAAACATTCGTCAGAGATAAGAAACGACAAAAAATATTGATACCTCTAAATTCGTATTGAAATTCAAATCTCGAAGTATTTTTATTAATATGAATGCTGTTGATTGACGCTCCATGTCGATTTTCAATTCCAAATATTAGAGCAAACAAATATACTCAACAAAATACTAGATACAACTCAAAAGTTTAGTCAATCGTATCAATAATAATAAACAATTGATTGATCAGTTCTTTTCACTATTGGTTCATTTCAATCCAACGATATAGTCTACTGAACCTCCATTCGATCTCACACAAAAATTATGAAAAAATATGTATAGTTTGTATTCCATTATTGGTTATTGAAAGATTAACATAGAAATACATTTTAAAACATTTTAAGTACCAGTGATATATACATATTCTATAATATGCTGATGAACCCTGGCATTATTATTCGTAATACATATATATTTTACTGAAAGTACAATGGCTTTCGAAGACGATGAGACAAGTCATTGAAACAAAAAAAAATAAACGAAGAATCTATTTAGAGTATTTTTTAGAATACTTTATTCAGTCGATGCTTTATTTGTTTAATATTGTGCCATCTGTCAAACAGAGGTCTCAATAGATGGGGCTTTGTCTTGCCTATTGAAATTTCCGATTGTGAAACATAATTCCAACACATAGTATATTTTCAGATAATTTATGAGTAGTAGCTACCAGGCCTTCAGTTTTCGAGATTCATTGCGATTCTTCAATAAGTCCGTAAGCCTTTTGGGATTAATTCCACACAGTTTGAAAACAAATACGAGGTGTGTGTAATGATGAGGGTGTGGATAAAAGCCCATCGAGTCGAGTCATTTTTGGACCCATACACGATTGGCTCTAGTGTGGATGAGTGTGAGGATATCAGTATCCTAGCACATCATCGGAACTAATAAACTGTATGTAACTAGATAAACCCAGGAGAATGAATTTGATAATTCGATCCGATCGGTTACATTGACCATTAATATAATCAAAAACTTAGTTTCGGATTCAATAGTAGAAATTTGGCCAAATTTCATGTGAGCTTTTGATCTCATGAGATAATGCCACCAAGTACCAATTAGCATTCAATGAATTCAATAAGTTTCAACCGCTGACTCCATTCATCGGTTGATGTCATGGAATCCGATCAAATTTTTCCGATTGATCGTATATGATATGATTCACTTGAATCCTGTGTCTGATTCGCTTACATGGAAATCTCGCAGAAGAAATGAATCCTGAAAGACTGCACCTCGATCTTCCCTACTCCGTACTATGCAATTTGTTTTCCTCAGATTATCTCTTATATTGTTAATCTATTTTTCAACATAGAATTCATTCGATTCAAAGTATAACATTAGGAAAATAAATTTTTCATCGAATAAGAATGCAATTACGTTCCAGAAACACTATATCGATCTAAATTCGCTCATCCTCACATCACTCGTAGTAGTCACATTACAGATTTTGCACTTACGATTTTGATGACAATATAGAGACCGATTGGAACATTAAGAACTGCTGTATATTTCACAGGACACACTTTTATAGATATATCTGTTGGACTAGTTCTTTTCGTTAGAAAAACATTATTTTGAAACTGCCGTTTGAAAATCTTTATTTTGGAACTAACACAAGAAACAAGGAAAAGTTTAACACATCGACGCTTTGGTTCATGGAATAATGGAACGAATAGTATAGTTACTTGAAGCATGACGTGTGTAATACAAATTGGATAGTGTTTTACTTTTAGTTTGCTTAAATAAGAATGTTCACAAGAAAAATACATTGTACCCTTGTTATTGGTAAAATATGTTAACAACGTAATTAAAATTAGACATTTTGTGAAGTTTTTACTCCACTGTTACTCTCTGATGAATGAAAATTTTCAATCATACATCGACTGTGATTTTGAAAGTATTTCGAACATCAAGTTCGAAATGAATTTAATCATTTTTTTATCAGAAACTGTTCACATTGTGTCATGCATAATCGATGTCAACATCATAGTATGCTGTGCTTTTTATGGAAGTCCGCAATAGTTTTACAATGACTGAGTGTCTTTTATAGTTTGGAGATAATTTCTTCCATTTGATTAGTGATCGCAGGTGACTATGATATTGATCTGATTTCAGTACTCTTTGATATTACTTTAACGATAGGGCATCGATAGTTATTTGCCATCGGATCCAATCTACAACTATCATCAAGCGATTAATGGCATGAGAAACACCCAATTTCCAGACTATTGAAAAATGAATGGGTTCATTTACCTTACAGAAGCTTAGCCACGAACAAACACTGCTTGTTTAAGTAAGAAAGTGCCAACCCTAAAATATCAACCATTCCTTTTACAGAGAATTGAACTTTTCATGCAGTATATTGTTCAGAAGTATGAATCTGAAATCAAGCATATGCAAAGATGAGAATCTAGCATGCAAAGTGATATAATATGGTATCACCCATCATCTGCTACTTCGTATTGAATCAGAAATTGGAGAACAAATTAAAATTTCAATCAAGTTTTCTCTGACATAGACTTCTACACATGAAACGACTCTCAATTAAGTCTGTGAACCAGATACAAAATGTTTTAGAAATCCTTTGTTTTTCTCTATTAATCATCAATGTTTTAATGTATTTCACGAACGAATTCTCTCACTTGTTTAATGTTATGTACTTAATATACTTATGTAAAAGTGGCAGTGACATGTCTATTACTGAAAAATCAATCGAAGGTAAATTTACTGCGTAACAACAAAGTATCGAGGAGAATTTGAATGTTCTAGTGTGCGGCGATGAATTTTCGAAACATATACAGATAAATTAAATTTCAATAAGTTTCTCGTATACTTGAAATGATGATGCTCAATATTTCGATAGAAAATTTCTCGAGTGTTTAAATAGTCACAACTTTCCTATAGATATGATGATATTTCGTTATCGATGTAAATGACTAAAAAAACGGTTCTTCCTATTTATTTTACTCACGTAGAAGAATCCTAAAGTTTTGAATACAGATTTTTTATCTAACTAATGGTACCATAGATACAGCTAGTGCATTTTTCGGTACGAACTTATGAGATATTAGATATAGTACAACTGTAAATGTGAGTGTACAGTTCATGTTACATGCATACGTTATTAATCTTGTCTGTTGTGTTGCCGATGGGTTCCAGTGTTTTTATAGAAACTATTTATAGAAGTTAATTAAACGCAGTATAAGAAAAAAATATCATACAAACAGACATGGTAAGTCAGTTCCAATGTTTAATCGTGTGATACTCGTCCTGATAAAGTAGAAGCTGTGTTCAGAGGTTGAACTCGGTTAATTTTCAAAGTGAAACATCGTTTTAACGATTGCCAAAATATTTTCACAAAAAAATATTTTACTTGATGACGGAATCGCGATGATGTGGCAAAAAATATATAGAAATTCAACTATACAAATCATGATAGAGGTAATCGAAATAAAACTGAAAATCAAAATCTTACTGCATGATTCCAGAGTGCAAATATTCCAACGATTGCTGTGATCAATTGAATAATTACATATTGAACACTGTCCATGGATGTCATGTCAATATTAAGTGAATATATGCGTTATATTGTATAAGGCGATAGAAAAATGATAAAGAAAATAACGCGTACAAAAACCATTGCTGTCAACTGACGATCTAGTCGTCGACGTACCAACGGTATCTGTCGCCGAACTAGATGACGAACATTATAATAGGCCAAAGCACTGTAGCAAGATGAAGTTGCTATGGGAAGAAATCCATGAAGAAATATATAATAGACATACGAATAATAATTTTTCAGCAGGTAATTCGTTATAATACAGCCGAATGGATGAACGATATTATAGTAAAAAATAAACGGTATAGCTTGCAACATGCACACTGTAGCTAATATAATTATTAAACATCTTGCAAGTTTTATTGTGCTCAGTATCCGAATATTGAAAAAGTGATGTGTCGCAAGATACTGATCGAATGCTTCAAAACATACTATGAAATCAACAATTATTCGGCATGGCTGAGCCAATGGTGTCTTTAGTTTACAATAGATAACGAATAAATTAGCAGGATCGTTGTCATATATCATTTGATATATTTGCGGAATAAAAAGTTGAATCAGAAGAAGGAGACTGACTATGGATTCGACGATTAAATAAAAAGCACAACGATTGCTTCGAAAACATTTGACTTTAGTAAATATCATTAGGTTCAAAATATTACCAATAGAACCAGCAATAAACGTAATGCCGACACCATATAGAGTAACGTTTTCTGTGACAATAAGAAGCTGGAGTGAAGCTGGAGAGGACATTGGACTTTGTTAAAATGAATGGGAATATAATACTATCTTCTTATGTGGTGTTTCTATGTCTTCTTCATCAGCAGCATCTTGGATTATATAGCTAAGATAACATAGAGAAAGAAAATAAAGCTTCAATATAGCCGGATTAGATACCAAAGTTTTTCCATGCAACATTATTCAAGAAAAAAATCAGACGTACAAACATGAAAATAAAGAGCAAAACAACGGTCACTGAACTTGAAAAGTTATTAATCGTATTAGAATATTTATACTGACGTATGTTAACATAATAGCGTTCTATTTTACTTCGTCATTCGGTTTTGTGAAACGTGATACAAAAAGGATCTTTAAGTGTACAGTGGTAGAAATTTGTATTCGATCCTAAGTCTCACCTCTCCTCTCCACAGACTAGTATGTGACCCGTCAAAAATAGTTTGACAGAAGAATTAATTAATCCCTAATTAAATTTTCTTTAGAAACCCATCAATACTCCATAGTAGATCATGGATGACACAAAAGTGAAGATATTATTTGAATTCATGGGAAATCAGCATCTCATTCGAGTAAATGTCAAGGAATTGCTTGTTAAAAATCTATATTGCTAATTAAGCCATGATGAAATAACATCTATCAGTATAGAGAACAAAGGAGTAGTTTGAGGGCGGAGGTCAGTAAGAACTTGTACATCGTGTTCTGCATTTTAAGTCGGCAGAAATAACTGTAACAGCATTTTTAATCGAACACAGCTAACTACATCTATTGAGTATGAGCAATATTCTTCTGAAAACTGTTCGTTATTCATACATAAAACAATAGCATGGCAGATGCTTCAGATGATCAATTTTTAATGAAAACACTGGATAGCAGAACTGAATTATTGATACATTCTTTTTTTAAGTCAAAAACCATTACACAAAACACGTTATCTGTTTCTATATTTAGAGTGAAATAAAAGTACGAGTTTCTATTCTAACTTACAACTATATTTGTCAGTCAACTAGTAGACTTCTCAAGAAAAAAAATAGAAGATTGAAATCACTGACGAAATAGAACAACAGTTTTTTTCATTCCTATTTGCAGTAAGAAATCCTTCGACGGCCATTCTTAATTTATGAGACTCTTTCAAAAAGAATTTTAACGATTCGGTTTGTAGTTTAAAGCTAATGATTGCATGGATACAAAACAGTGTAAAAGATCAAATGACTTCATTATACGTCGAGAAATTAATGTATATCACAAAATTATCGTTGCAAAACTTATATTCATATTTCTCTCCTAACACGAGATATTGCAGGAAAATACATTTTTAGAGACGAAACACAACAATCCAATACTTTTCGGAAGCAGCCTATTTTAACTGTATGCTCCTAAAGGAAATGACTTCATTGATTTAAGATGCATTTTCAATGGAATATGAGCTATTATGGAAATTCAGAAAAATGACACAAAAAATTTGATTTGCGTAACTTTGCTGCAGACTTTATTTGAATAAACGAAAGTTTTTGATAGATCAGTTGATACGATGTATCCATCTCTTGTGAGTAGTGCGTGACTTCTGTTCGTCAGATATGTTTAAATGGCATGAAACACAAAAGAAAAAGCGAAGTGTTTTTTGAACATGCTTAAAAAATTTCAGAAAACACCATTCGCTTAACATCAGGGATACACCCATTAAATTCGACCGGATAAATAGACCGACTGGTATTCAGTTGCCGTCTAAATCTATTCAATGTTCAGTTGTGCGCTGCATACTGTCAGATAGTGAACTGGTGCAACTCTACTCAACAGTTTCTTTCTAGCATCACGTGGCATTTCGTTATGATGTCGACACGATTTATTCTTTTGATTATTATAACTGCTGCTATATGAATAAATCTATCTTCTGTGTCTACTTGTATGCTATAAATATGTAAGTGATCTATTTCATTTTTACTGTGCACATGCTTGTGCAGCTATGTTCTCTTCTCCTTTGACTCAGTCGCTGTACGAAAATGTTATAAAATTGAGCGAATTCAGATCCTCTTGCATCCAGAATGTTTGCGTTATGAAAGATTTTTCAGTTTTCGAAAAGATTCATTGCGTATTTTCGTCGCTGCTTGAAACATTTGTCACCTGGCTCGGATGAGAGTCCCTTGGTCTTATTCTATTGCCACTTTCGAGATACAGTTAACATTTTCTCATATGATTACTGTCAACACTATTGAAAATCATTCAAATTAGTAGAGTGATCATTATAGAAGAAATTGATAGAAACATACAGAAATTTCGATATCTACTGCACGTATTATTTCGAGTCTAGAGATGAATTACAATTGTTCTGAAATTAGATTTCTTTCACTCACTTATAATGGCAGAAAAATAATCCTTTTATTTCCTAGGATTTGGGGGAAGTCCAACAGGTAAATATTTGAAATAATCGAAGATAGATCGCTGATTTGAAAAAGTGGTTTCGATATCGAGTAATGCATCCGTCAATTGACTATAATTGAACTATTAAGTGTTACTAGTCTGATTGCTGATAAAAAGCGAAGACAACGTACCAATTCTAACTATTCCGATTACGAAGATAGACTTTCATCCAGTATATCTGTACTATTATCAATATCTTCCAGTAAGAATCGTATAGATTTCTTGGCTAAAATGTTTTTGAAATTTTTGTATTTGCTTTTATTTCAATTCGCTTCTTACAATCATTCGTCCGTATTCTCGTTTTCATATCAATTTGCTGGAGACTGTACTAGTAGAGATGTGAAATCTATTCCCGAGTTATCAATGAAATATACCACGTTCTTTTGCTTTGATCAAATTAATTTTCTTTTCTAGGAAAGAGTCTTGACCAGATACTATAGTAAACAATGATCGATAATCGAACAAAGAACATCGATAAAAGTCAATTCTTGTCACTTTTTACATCGGTCCTCTTCCTCTATCTCTTCGTTAAATAAATCATAGAACGAGCCTATGCAATGCATGATGTAAACTCGTAGATAGATGACGATCCTTATAGATGTGCACACTCATATTGATGGGGTGATCATTAAGAAAAGAGTAAAAGCCAATCAAATTCGCTCGGTGGAATCGGATGGGGTCCCATAGAATAGATTGACCATAAAGGATAAGAGTATTTATTCATAGAGGTTTCGCTATAATTGAAGTTCAATTTCAATAAGAACACGATCAAACGTATTAAAATTTGACTCATGCGGACTTTCAAGGGAAACATGTATTGCTATCTCACCATATTCTGTTTCTCTTCTTTTCTATATTCTTACTATTCAGGCACTTTGTGTTCGTTGACATAGACTGATTTAATGCTTTATCGACCTATTTATTTTATTTTCTTTCTCTTTCCTTGATTAAAGTTTTCTTTCTGCCTGCACCTTCTATCATCTCTTTGATCACAGTGACACAAAATAATAAAGACTATTGTATTTACTATATGAATCTTTAAAAAAAACGTATTTTTTACGGTGACATTTTTCTTGATGAAGAATGCACATTGCTAGAGAATTTTTAATAACAGCCATAACCAGCTTTCTTTATTCTAGCAGAAACTGTGGCCGAAATTCATATAGTTAGTATTCAACGAAAGTTTTCGCATAGATGTGAAGATGAGTTGAAATTGAAATTTTTAGTCTCTTTTTCCTGATCGATATCTGTCACCTGAAATTCCATGTTGGATTAGTCTTGGATATTGACCTAAATCTCAAAATGGCTACAAAAAGAACCGTTAAAAATTGCACATAAATTTCTTGACATCTCATAAAAAATGAGAAAAGCCTCATTGCTAGACTTTCATTCTGTCAGTACAGAAAAATTCGATTGCTGGAATTTCTAGCTACAAGAATTAAGTATTCTCTGTGAGGAGAGTAATCAAATTTTCATGTATTTTCAGAACATTTGTGTTCTTCTTTCAACACTCTTTTCCAATCTTCTTTGAGATTTTACTTAGTATCATAAAGACACGTCTGAAATTAAGTTCTAGGTGGCAGGTAGCAGTCGGAAAAACAACTTGAGCAATGTCGATTTTAAGTTAATCTCGCATCAATATTGAATCGATTAAGTTATGTTCCACAAATTCCGAGTAGAATTTCGAATAGGATGACAAAAGAACTGGTTATAGTTAATGACAAAAAAAGTTGCACACAATAAACATTTTTCATCAACATAGTTGTTTTGCTTTAATGGCATGCGCTACATATTTGTGCCTATGTCTTTCAGTAAGACAACAGCATATATAAATATTATAGACAATGGAGATAATCGAATTAGAAATACTTCTTTAAAATTTGATGATGAAGATTAATATCCATTTATGATATTGCAAAGAAAAATGCTCGAATAAATTTAATGAATGATGAAGCATTAATGATATAGTTATATTAATAATATAAGGACACATTAGTAGTAATGTGTAAGAATGAAAGAAAGAACACGATCAATATTTATGATTAAGTTGATGAAGTCTACTAGTTGTTAGATGTGTTTAAATAATGTGAAATAAAAAGTCTCGGAAGGAAAAATACTTTCAATCCTATTGATTGTAAAGTACTGTTCTATTTTGTCGATAAAACAGATTCGAATTAAATATTAAGGTGTGAGTGTATGAAAATGAAAATATGTGTAGTTTAGGAACAATGGAGAGACACTGAATTGGTTCGTAGAAAATGAAAATTCTATCAACTATTGGGCTACACAATTAACATAAATATCTTTTCATTGTGGAGCAAAAGATTTCAATTGTTTTTTTATAGTTTAGTTTTTAAGTTTGATAATGACTTACCTTTTAAATTTGAATAGATATCTAACAGAGATGATCAACTTCACTATGTAACACAATAATTCACGCGAGGAAAACTTTCAACTTCAAGTTATCATAGTCACTTTCTGCTTTCTGATGTTATTTTCAATTACTTAGTGTTGAATTCAATCGATTCCACCATATTTACTCGATGGTGAGATAGGCATAATTATATGTGCTGATTTCTCTATATTTTCATTCTGGTCGATGTTAATCTCTGTAGTTTATTCTTTCTAGAAATGATACTTATATCATAGAATCCTTAGGTAAATACATATTTGATTCGTATTGTTTTTTTTGTGACACCTGATACAAATACATACACGTTGAGGTTTATTTTTGTTAAGCATCACTTTTTACCTTGATTTAGTTAAAATTGCCAACTCAAAACAATACACGAATGGTAGCGTACTTTTGGTTGTATATTTTCAGTTGTACTCTAATGACGGTTGTTATTTGTGATTATGAATATATTAAAGGTATGATAATTAAATAGAAATGATACTCAATTGAAGATGTCTTTTTTCCGTAAGAGATGAGTTTTAAATTTTGGCTCCATATCGGCGTTGAAGAATGCTATCATGAATTATTAGAGAAAGGTTCACGATTATTTTTTATGTATGAAATTTTAAATTTTGATCAACGCGAAGAAAAAGTTATGGCTTATTTTCGAAATGCTAATAATGGAAGTATATTTACTGTGTCACTAGCTCATCAACATGGTCGACTTGAACATACTACCAATGAAACTAGTAAGAGTTAAATTATAATATACTCATTTGTTTCGTCAACTTTTATCTCAGCTTTTATTATTAAATATACCTTAATGTCGGATGAGAAAGTTGAGAAAATATAATGAATTTCAGCATTTACAACAGGATAGGCTATTTTGGAATCGTTCTTCATATTTCAATCATGACTAGCGGTAAAAACAAATATGTTTCTAATGTCAATCATCAATTTTATATTCATCGAGCTCAACAGTTGATTGGCATGACGGCACGGCCAAGTGTGACGGAATTTCATATTTTTGAGATTGTACTCTATGTGACTTCTTTGTTATACAAGCAAACTTTTGTAAAATTTTATCACAAATAGGGCTTGCTTAGATCTATCACCAGCTAAAATTTTATTCATTTCTCTTCAATCGCTGCCGAGTTATCCGAAAAATAGTAACAGTTACGGAATATGAACAAATTTAATGATTTTAGAGTGACTAGGAGTAAATTATTTTTACACGAAAGAACGAAGAATTCAAATGAAGGTTGCATTCAAAAGTTGTTGAGCTTCTAACAACCTGCTGAAATATCAGGTTTTTTCTGGTCCATCGTTGCTTCATCGAATAAAAAAACGTTAAAGTTCACCGGTTACGGAATTTCATATTTTCACTCATTTATACCGGGGAAGATTTCAAAACTTGCCATTTCAAATCACAAAGATAAAACTCGTCTTTTTCCTAATACATGAGTACCATGCAAGCAGTCTTGTCTTTACAGTATGTTCGTTTTATTCTTACAAGAAAATCTCATCAAATCCTCCGACAATCTTTCAGAGAAACATAAAATTTTATATAGTCAAATGAATGTACACCTTTTGGATGAAATTATTCGATAGATTATTATTGCAGCATGTATCGGGGAGGGGGGAAGGGGGCTGGAGTTTATATCCCTTCTCTTATAGTTCTCAACAAGTTTGATAAACTATGGATAGCGCACTTCCGATTTTCGAGACTGTCTCCCTCGCTTTTCATTTTTAAACCTTCCCTGTAGGAAAGCGTTTATCCATGACCTTGCCGATGAGTAAAAATTTTTCTAGAATACTTTGTTCGTCGTTTATAGATAATATGGTTGCTTCGTATATTTTACGATGCCTATTTGGTAGATGGAATTTGAAATATTAACTAGTATTACTTGATTGAAAAACAAGATTATGGAAGCCATCTTGATAGTCGATCCGAAGTTAAGAAATACATTTTTTCTGCTAATGCATAAGCATCAAAGAACATTTTAACAATAAGTATTGAAAGATGTCATGTTAATAGAGTTTTTATTGAATGTAGCCAAAGTTTGACTCATGTTGGGTCTAGTGTTATTTAAATGAGGACTGCTAGTACTCGCAGTTCAACCAGTATGATTACACAATAGACATGATCACTTGATAGTATTTTGTCTCGCTATGAAATTTATGAATGAAAAAATTCTCGTAAACTCTATTAATATGTTTGCATGATCTGTTTGAACAAACGAATATATTCGTCTCCTTTGTAAGTTTTTATGTTCATTTAAGAACTTAGAATTTTTCTTTTAGCATTGATTGATATTTGTATGGATAATGGAAAACCAGCTAGTTATAATAAATACATGTCTGTATTCTTTCATGTTTACAATATTGACAAAGCTTTAGCTAAAATAAAAGAAGCTGAAAATTTTGACAATTCATCGATGAATGTGCATGTAAATTTGAATTCATTTACAATTTTTTTAATGTTTATCTGAATTTTTTACTGTAGACATTCCTCGATACAATGACCTATCATATAATTACGATGCGGGAACATCAAGTAGAACTTGAAATGAATGATCAGAAAGATCTGTTTCTAATTGAAGCGAACTTTTTTTGGATTAATAGATGGGCTTTAATTCATGTATTCATCATATTCAGCGCGTTTCTATTTCAAACATATTTTATTAAACGTTTATTTAAAACTTCAAGAAAATAAAAATTAATTGTCTTTTAAATTTAGTTCTTGCTCGAATTGTTTCAAATAGTCGTGCAGTTTTTGTTTCTCAGTATTTATTATAGACCAAAATTGTTCTGTTGACTTTGACAGTTGTTCGTTTAAATCATCTTCTGAACGTTGAGGTATGGTTCGAATTTGTTTATCTTGTTTGAAACGTGATCGTGTTTCAAGTAAATGAGTTCGTCGTGTTTCTCGATCAAACATCTACATTGATATGATAAATATCGATCGAATATTCAACAGATGATCACACTTCCCTCATGACAGTTCTAATTAGATTTAGACTCGGTTCTCTTCAAAGTATCTCTCATCATTTTTTTATCATGTAAATTTTGTCTCATGATATCGAAATTCAATTTTATTCACTCAAAAACAACTCACTCACAACTAGCGTAATTTAAAAATACTTCGAAGAATTTTAATTTATACATAGATGTCGATTTCAGAATAAAACAAAATAGTATTGTGTGAAATTCAAACAGCCAGACAACATATGCATTATATATTTTAAAAGGTTAACGTTAGAAAAACTGTGTCGAAACTGAATAGAGATCATAGATTCAAAGGGAATACTAACGTTTAATTTTGATTGCAATCAAAACTGAACATTCAAAAGGGACATCCGAAAAACAAATCATGTATGCGAGAAAACAGCGAATGTCTCTGACAGACCTGGACTTCTGAAAAAAAAACAACTGTCGAATTCCTGTACCATGTCTTTTGCCGCTACATGAAAGTATCGTATGTGTGAAAGAAAATTGTTCGAAGTGTATTTTTTAGATTTCGTCTAGTGAGAGAAACAGATGCTTGGTACTGGAATGGACTGAGCATTTTTGTGTACTCAAAAAAGTGAGTACACTCTAGAATCGGTCAGTGTGTCCGGCCGGCCGTTTACACGATAACTCCTTACAAATACATTCGATTTAGCTGAAATTTCGTGCACAGAATTCTCTTATTAATATCTCGGTCGAGTTCGAAGATAAGAAGGATCCGGCAAGAAATGGCTGAGTTATCAAAAAAACTATGATTATTGACCAAACAATCTCTGAGGGTGTTCACAGGGATTTTTTCAAAAAAAACATTTTTCCACTGAATTATCCACAACGTATATAAATCGACTCAGTCTTTAACGCTGATTCTGAATCTGATATTAGTTTGGAACCTAATCGTAGCTTTGGAAAAGGTCTGAAAATGCACAAAAACTGCATTCAGAAACTAAATGCCTAGATATGTCTCAGATGACCAGTAGTGTTGGGGTTTCCCAAGATACTTCTTTCGTACACACATTCTAGAATGACTGATTTGTCTCATTCACTTTTCGAAGTACACATAACTCTCGGACTTAACTCCGAGGTTTTCACATTTATTTATTTTGTATTTGCAAGTGAGTTTGGTAGCTAGGTGATGGAATACATAGCTCAGCATAATGAGCTTGTTTCATTGGAATATACTTATCTAGGGAACCGGTTTTTCTTGGTGAATGACAAATCTGAGATGAGTAATGTCATCAACTTAAATGTGTTCGTCTTTCACAGAGAGACATTTCTTGTGATGTTGATACGTTCAAGTAAGTAGTGTATTCAATCCGAATTTCTAATCAAACGGCGAATATACAATTTTTGTACTTGTTATTTTCAAAAGAAAATCTTAAACATGTATGAACACTTTTTGCACGATTGAAATTCTGGTACCTAGAATGTAGTCTATTTTGAAAATGAAGGGTACATGCATAAAATTAGGTTTTTAGTGTAACGTGTAAAGTTTGTTATCCTACATCTTATGCTATGTTTTTATTTAAAGCAAAGTACTAGATGACAGGAAACAGACATACAAATTACAGTTATTTATTATGTCAGTTTCCTTCTTATTATTTTAGAAAAAAAAGTTACCACGCACAAAGATTTTTACAGACAAGTTGATTTTCACCAGATCTCATTTAGAGATTATTCTAAAACACTTGATTGATGCAGTGTACTTTTCACCTATTACATCAAATTCTTAGAGAAAATATTTTTCTTGTAAATCAACACTACAGGAGAAAATTGAAACTTTGATAACGTTGATCAAGGTCAAAGTTACTTACTGACAGTATAGCCTATAACTTTAGAATCTATGTAAACTTGTTGTCATGATGAAAGTGTTACTTATTTTTTAGTATAGTGAAAATTCATTCGAGATATGTTCTGCTTGCCTTTTTTGTAAACGTCAAGCAATGATTTTCAAACTAGCAACTTTTTTAAGAACTCGAATTTTCAATAATACCCATTTGAAATAGAAACAGTTGTTCTCGAAGGACGCATAAATCCTGAACAAATTGAAATATAACTAATTATAATAATTCATATCTTTTGCCGAACGGAGTGGTCTGGAGTAAAGTCAAGATAGAAATACCTTAAAGTGAAAATTGTATAAACGAAGATCTGTGCAAGAACATCTCTTAGTTTTATGTTCATCCCTTGTAAGTGATCAAGAATGAACGAATAAGTTACAATGTATTTTGAGTGCTTTCTATGGGCAGTGAAATTTTGAATGAATAATTATTCAAGTTATACTTACTGAAGCAACAAGTTGTTTTTCATTTCGATCAAGAATACAAAGACTATCAGATAATTCTAATAGCGTAACATTCCCATTTGTTGCACCACAGGTTATAAAACGACCTTGTTCTTGAAAGCTTATACACGCGATAGGTTCTTCACTTAGCTATTTAAAATTTTCGAAAAAATAGAACAAAATATCAAAGTTAAATAATGTGAATGGTTACTTTGACGGATAAGGCTGGCTCATCCTGTTTGAATAATAAATCCCATACATGAATGGATCCTATATTTAATATCAAGTAAAGAAAGTATCTTTTCATTCATTTGACATAGTCAGGAAAGTAAAAGTAGTGAAGATCAATTTTGAAATTTTATGTTCTTCTTTCACACTTTCAAATAACGAAGAAAAGTAAACATTAATGATAATGAATGTCTGTTTTGATTTTCTCTTTAAGAACAATGTAACGATTTTTAAACTATTCTCTAAGTTATATCTTGTCACATGAAATATCATTGTTTTAAAAGAAGAAGAATAAGAATATTAATCCACTAAGAAACTCAGACATACTACATCAACATGATTCTTGTCTGATCTTTGCTTCAACAAAGAAATATTATGATTCCGATTTCTCATACGTTCTATAGCATTATCTTTTGTTTGTCTACCTTCAGTTGTTGATGAAACAAAAACACCAGGTCTCCCAGGGCACCATTGTGCATCAGTTAAACAATATCGATTGGGCCTAAACGATTTCTTTTCGTTTGTTCTCAAAAATTTCAGTGCTACATACTTCGTACAAAAAATATAATCATCTCGTATTTCTTCAGACCACATACGTAAAGTCCAATCGCCGACAGATAAAAATATCTTATGAAAAAATGGATGTCTTTGAAGAGAATAAATCGGTCCTGAATGGCCAGGATATATAACATTAATACGTTCGGAATCAGTTTTAGCTTTGCGTGTACATTGAACAATACGACCAGCTTCTGTTCCTACCATAAATTTGGTTGGCTGTCAAGAAAGAAAAATGATGAAACTATGAAAATAGTATTCTATTTTGTACGATGCTTGAATCGTATTCAAGTTTTGCTATAGCAGAGGCACATTGTGATCTTTCTTTTTTTTCCAAATCCAATACAAGTTTATCAATAGGTTGATTCAGTTTTTTTGTATCCCACCAATATATTTTTCCATCGGCAGCAGCCGAGAAAAATTCAGTACCCGTTTTAGATTGAAGCCACAATGCATTTCGAACTGCTGCTCTATGACTAAATTCAATTAATGATTGTTCAACAGGTGTATTTCCTTTACGCAGATCAAATATGCCTTTTACATGAAATTGAATCAATAGATAGAATTTGGAAAATTCTCTTACAAACTTGTCCATTTAGGCAGCCAGCCAATATTTGATATGTATCTTTTTGATTGAACTCGACCGTACTTAACGAAGAGTTTGGTTTTAGATTAAGTTCAGGTTTATTTGGATTTTCTATTGAAAAGAAAAACTTCGATGAGACAAGCAAAGACAAACTTCATATAATTCATAGTTACCAATATCCCAAACAAGTGAATCAATGGTTTTGGTTATAAAAGGATTAAAATCAAAATTACCATATGACACAGCAATTTTGCGTTGTCCATCTGGTTGCCAAGATATATGATTTGCCATTTGATTGACATTTGAATTAGAACTATATAGATTGATTGTTTTAACATTGAACGGTTCATCATAATTATCGATTTTGTTTTGAAAATAATTTTGATGAATATCGATGGCATTGTTTTGTTGAATACTTATTTCAAGATCCTTGAAAGATGAATTTTTATCGAACAACATATTTACTTTCTCAAAAATGAACATCTCACATGAATAAGTCGATAAAGCGAAGTAAGATAAAGTTCATCTTTTTCTAATTTTTTTCTAAACCGATTCAATTGATCTTGTTCCTGTAAGTTCACATCTTTTGGCCAACCGCCTTCAGTATGATTTATACCTTTGGATTCAGTATTATAACGATTAGTATTGATCTATGAATAGAAAAAGAAACAACGTTAAAGATGGATACGAATGAATATTTACTGAAGAATGACTTGTCCTACTTCATGTCCAGATAATTGAATCGAATTTTGTATACCTAGCTCAACTGGATCACGATAGATAAAGTCTTGTAATAAGTTAATATTAGGAATGATCTCTGCAAGAATTTCAGCTGATCTGTCACTGAAATTTGTTGGTCGTCCTAATTCGTTTCGTTTTCTCGTGTATACATATTGAATATCCATATTTAATTAGAGAATAGCAAACAGCGCCATTTTTTGCTACATATTATATGTTTCACTTTTCAAACGTTTGACACAGTTGTTACTTGACGTTTGCCGCCTTTTGTTTCTACTACGAGAAGATTTATAGGAAATAAGAAAAGAAAAGAAAAGAACGGCTTACTCAACAGTAAGAAAGTAATACTATCTAGAAATCAGTATATTGACGTATTCTTTTGATTTCGTGAATAAATTGCTTTCATAACATGAAATACAGTTCAGAAATTCAAACGCATGAGGTACTGCTGAACAATATGCTTACACAACATGAATGTCTAAAGAAAGAAAGTTCGATACATTGAACGAGAGTGTTGTCGTAAATTTAAGATATTTTTTGTTAGTTTGATTAAAGACAATGATAATTCACTCAAAAAGAATTCAATTAAAAAGATCATCGATGTGTTACTAAGAAAAATTTAACTTCTCATCTCCGGTCTTAGTATTTATGGTGACTCATTTCAAGTTATGTTATTCATTGGGGCTCCGCTGCTTTTAATTTTTTCACCCATTTGTGACTTATTTTTGATACAACTGTAGACACAGTCGCTACGGTAGATCATCATTTTTTTCTAGATCTTCTGTTTTTAACAACAACAATTAACATCTACTAGAAAACATTCACCCTCCACCCCCATCCCCGCTCCTCATGACTTTATCTTCGAATAATTTTCAGTTCTATCATTCTCAATAACTGCTTCTCTTTCTTTTTACATTTCAAACAATCATTTTTCAACATTTAAAAGTTTTGTTCAAATTCAATGGATCAAATATAAATACATTGGAAACAAAGTATTGTTGTTTTATACATGAATACTCTATCAGATTTTTATATGAACGTCGCAGAAAAATAGTCTTTCTGATAAAAAACCGCATATACGTAGTTTACTTTCTCAGAAGCCTAGAAAAAGTTATTATTATACCCGAACGAACGTACATCTCTTAATTAAATAGATTTCAAACACAGTTGACAGATTATTTTCCACTATCTCGATGTAGCTGCAAGCGATAGCAAGTACATTTCATGAAAACACGACTGACAGAGCTCATCATTTTATTCTACTCAAAAACATACAGCGAAAGAGACCTGTCACGATCATTTGAAAGCGCACACAACACGAGGAGCGATGACATCACCATCGACGATTCAACTGTTATCGAGCATTGCAGAACAATACACCATCTATACTACCTTTATTATTCTCATCATCGGTCTCGTCGGGAATGCATTGAATATCCTTACCTTTACTAAACTTGAAACTTTTCAGCACAATCAATGCATATTGTATCTACTCGTCGAATCAGCAGCTAATATCGTCGCTGTCATATTCAATTTCATTCTTCGCTTCTTGACGCTTTTATATGGATCTGATCTATCTCAATATTCGTCTACGTGGTGTAAATTCCGAAGTATGATAGGACAATCGTTTGTATTAGTTTCAATATCAACCATCTGCTTTGCTGCTATCGATCAGTTTCTTTCAACAAGCTATTTCGTTCACTTCCGACAATTGAGTTCATTGAAATTAGCTCGACGCCTCATCTTGGTATCGTTGTGTATCTCACTCGGCCACTCGATTATATTCGGAGCTTTCTTTGATAAGAAACCTCCGGTCGACTGTATAGTATCGAATGCAATATTAGTTCGTTATTATGCATATTTTTTCTATCCTTTTTTATGTGGTGCTTTGCCGATTTTCATTTCTGGCTCGATCAGTATCTTAGCATTTCGTAACATTCGTCGAATTGTTCGGCGCCAATTACCGATAGTTCGACGACGGCTCGATCGTCAATTGACCAAATTTGTTCTTATTCGTGTAGCGTTTTTCATCATTCTCCTTGGTCCCTTCGTCATCTATCGTATTTATACAACTCAAAATACCATCGATTCATCAGATTCTTCGCGCATAGCTACTGAACGGTTAGTTCAAACAGTGATGGGTTCATTCTTCAATCTGCATTTTTCGGTAAAAGTAAAATTTTTCCAATGTCTCGAAGATTTTCCTATGATCTGTGTTTCAGGTTAATTTTTGCATTTTCTTCGCTTGCTCATCACGATATCGTCGACAAGTAAAATCCGTGTTACTGAAGGAGTGTTGGGAGCCATCAAAACAACGCTTTCATCGGAATCACCGTCAAATCGAACCGACGAATGCAAGACCAGTTTCAAGCATTGAACACGATGAAACACATAATTAGCTTGAATGCATAATTGTGAAATCAAGGAAAGAATGGAAACGAGTGTTCGCCTGCCTACTGTGAATAAGCACGAACGATTTACAATTGAATGTTGTTGCTTTGAATATTGTTCGTGTGCTTTCTCATGAAGAACCTTTTAAAGATATGATTGTCGCGTTTGAAACGGATGGGAGAAAGTAACTTAGTGAAGAAACTGATCTAAGGTAATAATCATATGTTTGCATATTGAGTTGATCGTGCAAGGTCATAGTATCCCTGTTATCTTGCTTTAAAATTAGTTGAGTTTTCCTCGGGTTTAAGGAAAGAATCGCCCTGAAATTATGCGGGATATCATCTCAATGAAGATGTTTCTTTATGTAATTCGATGTGGTAATCCACTTCAATCGAAGAGACGTATTATGCAAAAAAGAAGATTAGTAAAAGCAATACTCAAAATCATCATTGAGAGTCGTCAAAATTCTAAGAATGAACTGTCAACAGCAATAAATTTTATGGGAACATGTAGGTTTTGCACTGGTTTTCTTAAAACTACTTGTGAACAGAAATTTTTCTTTCAAGGCATTGGTATAATCTCTAAAGAATATTTTTTGAAATGACTAGCAAGGGCAATATTCACCATTAGCATGAATGCTTCAAGATATGCGTAGTTATCTAAGACCCTCTCTGGACAGTTTATCCATGTTTATCGCACAATAAAAGGTGCGTCACACATACACTAGACTAGAATATGATTTACGTCATAAAATTTTCATAGACTTCAATGCAGCAGCAGTTTTCAAAATAGAAAACTTTCTTGTATACAAAAATTTTCATGAAAACATCAACTCCGTTAATAAATAGAGGCAATCATACAGAATTTCAGTACATGTCTGTAATTTTCTACTTTCTCTCTTTTAATAAGTATGATATTTTTATGGAAGAGTTCAATTATAGAAAAAAAATTATCTCTTTTGAAATTTAAATATATCTCATCATATCATCTATATATTCAGTAAATTGCCAACAATGGTCTTTTAATGAAGGATGAGTACCATAGTTACGATTACTCTTCAGATTAATTGAGTAGTACGATAATCAGTCGCTTTTCCAAGAGACTCAAATACGGCATGATCATTCACACTTTCTTCTTGAACTAAGATCGAAGTTTTCCATAGTATCAAAAGTATTAATTCGGAAAGCAATACCATTCAACAAATCGAGCAAGAAAAAGACCTGGCGTTGAGGCATCGATTTTTGCAATAAATCGATTGTATGAGTTACTTTTTAAAGGAAACTGTTTATCGGTAACTGTATTCTGATTATGTATTATGGATACAAAAGATTATGCATGGCATTGTTTCATTGGTATTTTATATTCAATTGAACACAGAATCAGAATTATTGCTTCTATGCTATCCCAGTATATTTAAACGAAATACAAATGATTATAGCTATCCTTTGATTGACAAAATGTATTTTATATTGACCGTCAACTGATGATAATCAGTTGGTCGATTGTACTGTTTTTCAATCGAGAAGATTTCTTATTTAAAGGCATTTTTCATATCAAGTACAAAACGATACTTGACATCGCCCTTGAGTATTCGTTTAAATGCCGTCTGGATCATGCTCGGTGTTGCTTCAATCAGCTCAGTGTCACATGTTATTTGATGTTGACCACAGAAGGCTAGCATTTCTTGAGTTTCTTTCATTCCGCTGATAAGAGTACCCCAAATAGTTAAACGATTAACAATGAGATCCAGTGACCTGATTTCGATTGGTTTCGATGATATACCAATCCTACAATGAAACGTTTTTCTTTTAATTGACTCGAAATATTAATAAAAAGAATATATACATGCAAAATACTCCTTGAAATTTAAGTAGACCCATCATGGCCGAAACATCATGTGGTACTGGTACTGTATCAATAATGAAATTGAGAGTGCCTTTCACTTCTTCCAACTTTTCTTTATCACTCGACGAAAGGAATACTTTAGCTCCAAGTTGCAGTGCATCATTTCTCTGTGATTCTGACAGAGCAACGACTGTTACATGAGCTCCCATAGCAACAGCTAATTTCACTGCAATATGGCCAAGACCACCAACACCGATCACCCTGTAAAGTGTACTCAAAAATACACCTGTAAGACAACTCGTTTGCATAAGTATACCCGACACATGAATCCTTGTTGACACCGTATCGACGCAAAGCTGAGTAGGTAGTTGTGCCGGCACAAAGTAAAGGTGCAGCCTTATCCAAAGGTAAGTTCTTTGGAATTTGACAAACAAAGTGCTCCGTGACAATGATCAAATTTGAATATCCTGAAAAAGTTTTAAAATGTAGTTCATCATGTAATCAATTTAGGTTTCAATCTGTAAATATTCCAAGATACTACACTAACCTCCATAAGTGGGAGTCTTGCGATCCATTTCAGTGCTATTGTAAGTATAGCTAACACCAGCCGCACAGTGTTGTTCCAGATTCATTTGACCTGAAATGAAAAATGAGAGCAGAATTCTACGGAGAATGACAAGAGATTTGCAAAGACATGGTTGGCATGTACGACACGAATCCACCATGCATCCAACGCCAGCTCGGTCTCCAACTTGAAAGCGTTTAACATTGGAACCAATTTGTTCAACAATGCCGGTTATTTCATGACCAGGTACCATTGGATAGTGTGAATGGTTCCAATCATTCTGTGATTCATGTATGTCAGTATGACATATGCCACAAAAATGAATACGAATTAGAATGTCGTTTTCTTTTAATGCACGTCGTTCAAACTCAAACAGTTCGAAAATTCCCATAGAATCATGAACTGCCCAACCTTTGGCAGGTATTGTTAAAAGATTTTCTGTTGTTGTGGCCGTAGTCATTGTTAATATTTTAAGTTTTCTGATAATTCTAGCTAAATAATTAAAACAAGAACTATACGATTATCAAGCAACTCGTACGTGTACAAACAAGGTGAACTATAAATATTTTATTGAAACAGAATAAATCAGTGAATTACTTACAAGAATAATTAAATGGTTTGTTTTTAGAAAATTAACTCTCCAAATTAAGCAACTGATGATTGTATCGAATAAATAATTTTGCAGAGGTTAGCTTTATTGTTCTTATCAAGCACAAAGACTGCTATTTTCGTATTCAGTTTCCTAAAGACAGTTTGGCACGATATTTTCTAGATCAATAGAAATAAATTTTAGACAAGTCACACTTATTTTCGTAGTTATCAAAAACATATTAGAATTTTATAGGGCAAAAATAATGCATGCAAAAAATTTCGACGGAACCTGTCGTGTGTTCGGATCATTATCAATACAATTAGTATTGTTCAAGAAAGAAATATCAATATATATATATATATATTGATATCTTTTCAAAAGTGTAAAACTGAAAAAAAACAAGAAGAAAAATTCCGTTAAATAGATAACGGAAATAATACAACGCGTGTCATTTTATTTTCGATATTTATCGATCTTTTATCTAGGTCAGAACAACAGATTTGTTAGTAACTTTCGAGTTTTCTCGATTTCTTTTTCCCTTTGCAAATAAGACTGTCGAATACTCCCTTTAAGAATAAAAAAGCTATATCATTTTTCTACTCTGAAAACAAAACCTCTATCTCACTAGCAGCGATTCAGAGACGAAGACTGTTCTGTAATCTTGCAATTGATTACACATCTGAAAACAAGAGGCGAAGAAAGAGAGCAACGAAAGTATAGAATATTATACATAATATCAGTGAGGGATTATCAGTGAGGGATACTAAAACAAATGTTACAAGGTCAAATATTTTTCTTCCTTCTCTTCTTTTCTGTTGATGACAAAAAATTGTAGAATGGTTGAGTCAAAGCAAATGAGCAAACCTATTACCTACAATATAAATCATTATGTTTAGTCATTTCGTATTTTTCTTGAAATAAATATTACATTGCATATATCGAATGGAAAAGAAAATCGATGACAGTAGAGATTAGGTCCTGACAGTTTCTATATTGCTTAATCATAAACAACTTTTTTTTTCGGATAATGCTATTTTATTGCTACGCTCAGAAGCACTTACATAGGGATAAGTTAAAAATTTTACAGTACAATGCACCCTATAATAATATGTATCAACATATTTAGAAGTCATATTCCTTGCAACAGGCTATCATAATAATTTTTATGTTGTTGTATGAGGAGGAAAAACCAGAAGAAAGAAAAAAAATCATGAAAGAGAAAAAATAAGATAGATGAAAGACAGTGAATAACTAAATGGTAGTCGAGCTGAGCTGGAAACCGAAACTCGGTGTGAAGCACTAGATTTCGAGCAAGAGAACTTGGTCGACCTCTACAAAGATTTGATAATTAATTGATAAGATGTCATCAATAGTAGATCCATGCTAACTATTTCTGCTAGCAATAATTAATGTCATAAAATACGCGCCGAATCTCGGTGTTTTCAGTCGTCATATTGAAAAATAAAGTCCATGGATTATATTAATATCCATATTTTACTCAGGGCGAACGGAAGGCGATAGAGGAAATCGAACAAAATTTGGTAAAATTTCGGATCTCAATGATTCTGATGATGTTTGAACACGAATCTGACGATTTGTCGTTCTCGAGATCATCGCGACACAAAATATGGACTTTGGATGCGTATGTCAAGGAAGAAAAAATTTTTGCTGCCGATTGCTATGCAGTGCTTCGCCCCGTATAAAAGAACAGAACAAGAAAATGCAGAAGAAAAAGAAAAGCACAGCGAGGCACACATGGATATTTAATCAACAAACTCAAAGCATATAAGAAGTAGAGTCTCATATGTATCTTTCATTTTTTTATTCTTCTCATTCGGAAGAAGTGACCTATATTATCTCCTTTCATTTTGTTACAGCTGTTCTAAAAAATATATCATGAAAAAAATGAGAACGTTCTAAATCTATCTTACTCATTTGTTTTTATCTGTTTTTATTGTATTTTTTAACTAGAAATCAAGAGAATTTTAGTTGAATATGTCGAATAGATTATGTTTCGATACAAAAGGGCACAGATGAAAAGGTTTCATCCCTATAAGAAATTCACGTAGTTGGCTTTTTTGATGAACTTTGGGTAGTATTCGAAAAATTAGAAATAGTCGAGCCATTTGTGGTAATGATATGCAAGAAAACAGGTTCATAGTACTGTTGTTGACTACGATTTTCCTGATCTTAATCATTTTAATGTACCAAGAGACGCCTGCATGTTGTCGGTAGATCTGTAAATTGTATGTTTTGATGGTATTTTACTTGTCAAAGTAAAACCAAGATGTTTAAAGGACGTGACAATTTCACTTGTCTATCCATCCATGAATCTATGTATTTGGGATAGAGTCACCTGTGAATGAAAAATTTGGGCCACTTCTTTACTGATATTTACCCGTTGTTTCCGTTTCCTTGAATAGGCTGAAACTTGATTACACACTTTAGTTCCTTCGTTTTCTAAATATTCTATCATGGGAGAAAGATGTGACGCTATTGGAGGACGTATCAGGACATTCGAATCATCAGCGAATGCATGTGTAGAGTGCCCAGCTCTGAAGGAAGAAATACGATCACTATGGTAAACAAGAAATAAGTATGGACATCAGCTAATCGCTTGTGGAAAACCGATACAAAGGAACCAACAAGTTAAGAACGGGAAAGATTAGCACGGAATGATCAGCACATGGAAGGGTAAAAGCCAGGATAGTTCAACAAAGAAATGTTGAGAACTAAGAGAGATCTGCACGTGTATCGGTTAAGTTGAATACGTGGTCCTCATATATGTCAATACAACAGAACAAGAAACTTGAATAAAATAAAGCAGTAAACAGAGTTAACATGAACCAATAAATTCTCTTTACTTGAAGTATGTTACCAGACGCATATGTTCTGTTAATTTATCAGTATCTCAACATGGCAAAAATTCAACTAACGGTACAATCAAGCAAAAGCAGTTTCTTGATTACACCAAAAAAGAAGAAAACAAATCAGCGCTTCGAAAACGGCTTGATAAATCTTATTACCAATCCTTATCAAAACTTTCTCACGTAGATCAATTGAATGTTGCATAATGCCTCTCTGTAAATTTTGTTCAATTTTCGGTCAAACATATTTTACATAAAGTTGTGCTATTTATTCAACTTACTCAATATTCGTGCTGATTTTTCTTAGTGCTCAACAATTCGTTGCTGAACTATCCTTGCTCTTATTCTTCCATGTGCTGAATTTCCTGTGCTCAACTTTCGGTGACCCGTTAGTCCCTATTTGATAAAGTGAACTCTCCCGCTCCATATACCGGAATAAGCTACTGCCAAAACTTAATTGTGATTATGATTTTCGAACACAAATAAAACAGATCTCAAACGCGATACTCACGTGTTCTCGATGGTATATAGTCTGAGTTCGCGGGATAGATCGATATATTATTAAAAATTTGCATTTGAAATTAAAATTTGAAAATCAGCGCGAAAATAAAAAACATTGATTTACAGTCGAACAGCTGTGCAATGGTTTGATATTTTTAGTGGCTAAAACTGTCGCGATGCTCAGAAAGTTTTTACAAATTTTTAATTTGAAACAACGTGTGTATCGCTCAAAGCTAGAATAATATATATAATTGAAATTACAGGATGAATAGTCATCAGGTAAAAATGCAAGTTAGTTTTTATTGGCTTGATACCGTAACATGAGGATAGATTCCCTGAGTATGATTGAAAGTTCTGTTAGTATTATGCTCAAGTAAGATTTCCACAATGTGATTTAGTGTTGTAATGTAGAGTATAAATGTGCAGAGGAACAACATTTGTGGTCATATTTCTGACTTTTGATTATAGGATAGCAGTGGATGTAAATGCTCAAAATAGATGTATTTCAGTTTCCTTCATAATTATTAAGAAGCGAGTAAAAAAATGAGTGATAACATTTAGGTTTAGTGTCAGTCTGCTTTCCTGGTTTCAGGTTTTTCTTACATATTCATCACAGATGCCTATATTTAGCATCCTTTTCAAATGTCAATCATCCATGTTAGAACATAGTATTTTACGCTTTTAATAGAGACCCATTTCGTCAATAGCCGACATTTTAAAAAGACAAATAATGCTTCATTCATAATACCCGACAATCAAGTAAATCGAAACAGTTTCGATTTGTCATACTGCTGCAGTTTATTCTATTTGGTCACCGTTGCTTTAATAGGAACCCAAGTGTGAAACAGCTAAAAGAATATGTTGAGGATATCTTTTATCTTTAAATGACGTACTTGGTATAGTCAATCTTACATGTGCTTTTCGTATCATTCCCAATGAAACATACGTGATTCGCCAGAAGAGGACTTCTTCAAAAACGGTTCTTTTTTTTTACATTTTTATGAATCCTTAGCGATGATAATACTTATCATCTCTGTCAACGTCAAATAACACTATTATATTTTTATTTTGTTGATAGTTTTCAAATTTAAAAAGTCCTTTAAGAACATTCGCATTTGTTTAAAAAAAAGACCATTTGTATTCATTCTGAGTTTCGGACGACGGTTGATGATAATATAACTTCGTCATAGAATAGTACAACCACCACCAGAGTTCTTTTCTTCAAACTCTCGTTTGAGTGCCTCGTATCTTTCTTGCGCTTCTCGAATAGCTGCTGCACTAGCTTGACGATCTTTGTTGAGTCTTTCGTAATTTTCTCTGGCTACCTTCATTTCGTTCATCAATGTTTCTAGCTGTTCTTGATGGAATCGGCGTTGTTCTGCTAATTCCTCTCTTTGTGCATCAAACATTCTTTCTTGATTTTCAAGTGCTTTTCTTAAGGAATCAGTCTCGCTCTGATGTTTGGTGATCGTTTCATTCAGAGCACGTTGATTATCTTCAATTTGTTTTCGAAAGGTTTCCCGTTCTTTCTCAAAGTTGGCCTGTTGAGTTTTAACAGCTTTCTTCCAATTTTTCAATTCATCCATGACAGTATTGATTTCTTGTTTCTTTTCATGTAGTTGTGGTGTGAATTCAACCACTACCTATAATGAAAGGAAAACATCGATACTTATTTATAATTAACCGAAGAATATCATCACCGTATACCAGTAATCAATTCATGGTAGTCAGGAATCAAGCTGCATAATTCTCAACTTCTAACAAAGCAGAGTGAATGGATCCAGATTTAGTTTTTCTATTAAAATCTAACAAATTCATAAGTTAGAACACTTCTCAGGATTCTGACATTGTTTCATTCATCAAGCGATTCCAGAAACCAACTTTCATCATTGAAACGTTCATATTATGCTTTAAGGAAGCATACATACTCTTACACAACACCTCATCTGATAGTCTCAGGGGAAAAAGTTTCGTAGTGAAAATGAAACGAAGCGTTTCAAACTATCGAAATGAGTGCTTTTTATTGAACAGAATTTTCTCTTCCTGCGTTGATAATTTTAAGCGCTGATTGGTATCGTTCACTCTTGAAACATTTTCATTTAACAGCTGATTGTGATCTTATGGGCACCCTATCATTTTGAGAACTGTATGTCTTATTTACGCATGTAACTAAATCACACAACTAGATTGGTACGAGATTCGGGATCGACTATATCGCATAACCTGTTTGCTTTTTTGTTATCCATTTTTCAGTACAATACTGCGCGAATGAATTCAAAGTTATTTGATACTATAGTACGATAGAAACTTGTCGTATTTGAGATCAATATGATGATTTTTCTGACACATCTATTTTGCATGAATATTGACACCATGTGATAAAAAAATCCTCGTTAAACAATAACGAGGTTCTTCGAACTTCTAAATACGACATACCCAGCTCGAGCATTAGAGTTCGACTCCGGCTGAAACACATAAGAAATCGAAGGAACATGGAAGCAGTATTCCGGTGGAAAGTTTTTCAGACTCACTGCTGCATTTGTGTTCTTCCCCACAGGAACCAGTCGGAAATCAACGTGAGAAATCGGCAACGCTTCCGATCGGAATACTGCTCCCATGCTTCGCCAAGTTTTAGAATCTGGGCTCGTCCACCTGGATATATGATGCATCGAAGCTATTGAAAACGTGTACAAAGACTACCAATAGTATTAACTATACATCATCAGTAATTTGTGAAGGAACCACGAGACACATTTGCTTTCTGAATATCTCGACATTGAACAATTCGGAGATAGTAAAATGATCATGTAACAAATCATGAAATTCAAACGACTATACTTCAATGGAAAATTTTGAGTCTCACGAATAGTCAGAATCTTACTACTCATTAGAAGAAAGGCAGAACAGTTTGAGTAAATGTTACAACATGTGGCTGTACTCTGCGAAGAGGACCCAATGAGAAATTATATAAAAACGTACTTCTGTGCAATGTTTCTTCAAGTTGCAGTACTCACCTTTAATAGTTGTTCCTTCAAATATTGTTTTTCAGTTGGATCATTTATATTTATGCTATCCAAGAAGCACACATTCTTATTGGTTACTTTTGTATTGACAAGTAATTTCTGAAGAAGCACAAGAGTGGTTCCTTCATAATCTTTTGGTCGACCTTTCATCAATGCATTGACAACGATGACAAGTGATTCAGGTCGAAATGGATAGGCGGCGTTGATAGCGTTGAAAGCGACCATGTCTTCATCTCGAATACGTCCGTTTTGATGCCCAAACACAAAGATAATAACCGAGTTAGGGCGTTGTGAAAATGCTTTATCTATTTCGACTTTGTTTAAATTGATACGTTCTTGTTCAGCTTCGATTAAGCCAGGAATATTGAAAATAGCGAGTGGAAGTCCACCGATTTGTACTTCTACATACTCAGTCACATGAGTTACAGCACTTGAGCTGAATGCATGAGCAAAAGCCTCTCGTCCAACGAGAACGTTAGCTAGGAAACTCTTACCAACGCCTGAATTTCCCAAAATGATGAGACCATAGTTGTTGGGTTTTTTTGATTGCTGTTGATACTTGTATGATGAAGACATGTATTTATCTAATTATATGTCTGATAGAGAATTAAAAATGCTGAAAGGGAAAAAATAGTAGTTTAAAACTCGTGCAAGAGTCTAGGAAGCAGTTAAAGATCGGAATGAAGTGAAATAGTTTTTCTTATGACAAGCAGCCCTTTATATAAAATGAATAGTATCATGGTAAAATACGAAGAGAAAAATATTGCAAGTAGAAAAGTAGAAAAAAGTGTATTCGAAGATAAGAACACGAATGGCTAAATTACTCGGCTTAGTGAATCAAAGACCTTCGTATTTTGAAGGGAAAAAACACACGTATTTGCAACCAACTGATAATGCCAACCACTAGATGACGACTGCATCATAGACTATGTAGGTATTACTTATCTTAAAGGTTATTGGTTTACTACTACTTGAGATGTAGTCGTATGAATCACAACGCTCTTGCTTTTCATGCGTTCTTAATTCGATGTCGATTTCATATCTGGATTTTTCCTCTGAAAGAAGTGATGATAAACAACACAATAGTAAATCATGGTTTGTTTTTTTATTTAATTTTACTCTTGCCGATTTCCATTATTTGTAAACATGCGAACCTTAATTTATCATACGCCAACATCGTTCGTTCATTCATTTATTTTCTAGAATTAAATGGCAGAAAAGTTTCCTCTCATAGAAAGAACGAGTGACTTACATGAAAACAATTCAGAACCGGTGAATGAATTGACAAGAACACCTGAAGAGCATGGTCTCATTATTTTAGGTAATTCAGGTGTCGGAAAGAGTTTCTTAGCTAACGTTCTTCTCGGATACGATGCTTTTACTCATGCATTCAGTGCCAGGTCAGTGACACGTGAAACAGAATGTGCCAAAGCGACTATCGATGATTCTCTGTTCACAATTTTTAATATTCCCGGTTTGATTGAAGCTGAACAAGAACTTATTGATTCGAATAAGAAAGAAATCGACAAAGCATTTACACAATGTCCATCTTCAATAATCATCTTTGTGTTTGGCCATCAAAATGGACGTATTCGAGATGAAGATGTGGTGGCGTTCAATGCAATCAACGCCGCCTATCCATTTCAAATAGAATCGCTTTTGATTGTTGTGAATGGTTTGTTACGGGAAAGGAGCGACACGTATGAAGGTTTTACTCTGGCTCTTTTGCAGCGTCTACTCAAGGACAATGAAATTACAAACGAAAATACGTTGTTTCTGGATAATATCGATGAAAACGATACTACTGATATACGATGTCTCAAAGAAATTTTCTTAAGAGTGAGTAAGAATCTATGCCTAAAACAAGAAGCTTTCTCTTCGGTATTTTAATGACGTCTGATATTGAAAATGAGAATTGTATTGCAAGAGAGTGACATCACCATTGCTGATTTATTCAAAAAAAATGCATTTTATGTCAATGATCACGAAAGAAATTCGTACTTATTGAAATAAAAATGTGAAATAGAAAGGAGTAATTTATACGATTAATGAGAAGTAGATGGACATATTTAATTAAAGACACGTAAAACAGTGATCAGACAGTGTAGAAAAGAAAAGAAAGATATTAACTCTATATTTCTGCACTCAACCAATTTTTCTGTTTTTAGAAATGATCCTTTTACCGAATGAGTCTTGCTTCAGCTGCCTTCGTTGGAATGTAAATTTTCCGAAATAAATAATTCATGCCCGTAAGCATCACAAGCGTAAAAAAGTAGCTCGAGTCGAAAGTTTGGACTCCAAACTTTCTTCCTGTGACTATTAATTTCTGTTTCGAATTCTGATTCTTCATGAAAATCTAAAAACGTCTGATATACTATGATGAGATTATCTTGTTTTTCAGGGACTCAAACATTGTAGACCAGCACAATACAGAAAAGTACAAGAAATCGAAACTTGTATGGATGAACTGAAGAATCAACGAAAACGGATAAAAGATGAACAAACTAAATTTGAAGCTGATAAAAAGAATTTAATGAAACAGATCGAAGAAAGTCAAGAGTCTATTTTGGAGGCTAGTAACAAATACGAGAACGAAAAAGACCTCTATCAACGACTAGCGAAATGTCAACAGGAGAATATCGATGAACAGCACCGTCAGCTTGAAGAAGATCAAGAGTCATTCGAAATTAAGATAAGAAGATTACGGATGGAGCTCGCTCAAGCTAAACATGCTTACGAACAAGTTCAGAATGATCGCACAGCTCCACCACAGGCTGTCATTCATGCTAAATCAACGTATGAACGAATCAAAGAAACACTCACAAAGTTTCTTTTCAAGGGAGTAATGCGCTTGGTAGGTGTTCAATACCCAATGATCAATATGTTGCCTCTTGGTGGAAATGCTTTTCCATAAGACTTTCGTAAATCACATGTAACGGTATCGATGTATTTATTGAATGAAATAAGCGAAAACTTATTGTGGAAGTGTTTATCGAGCTAAAAGAAGCATATTAGAATTGTTGCGAGACAAATTGAATTCAGTTTTCAGCCAAATGTGTGCCTAGTGTTGACAGTGGTTTGGGTTCGTGTAAAAATCACTCATATGATCTTGAAGAAAGTATCATGAAAGTGGGAATGTCAGAAGAAAGTTCGAAGTGCTTCGGCTGAGAATACCAGTGATATTGCTTTCTTAATCGTCAGCGTTCTCATTTCATATTCCTTTCATCTATTCCGATACTCCAGATTGATTGTTCTGCTCTTTGTACGGTGCAGAGACCTCCAGAAAAAATACGGAAAGCTCACCGTATTTTGAAAGAAAACACAACAAATCGACGAAGTACGGAATCAATTTTTGCGACCAGTAGTATTGCGAAGTTTTGCTTAATGGTTTTATACCGATTCCAGCGGGACAGAGCATGTGTATCAGTTGGAATCTAGGGGAGAAAATTCTATAAATTTTTCGCTGGAAAACTGCTTTCATTATCTGTTGATTTCAAACATGTTCTTGCAGGAAACGGCACATTCTTCTCGATCTCGAATGGAATATTTTGCATCAGGAGGAGATGTTTTCGTCAGACTATGCTATGATTGATTTCGTGTTAAAGTTCATGCATAAAATACGATTTTCAATAGTCTTCGCTATTATTTTTATACGTTTGGATCATAGATGTCTATGGTGGCGCTGCCGCCGCAGTACCACTGTGTTAGCGACGCGGTAGCGGTACTTTTTTTAAAAATCTCATCGCGGTAGTGGAGCGGCAACGGCAGATTTTCAGCCACGCCAAAAATCACAGGACCCTATAAAAAGAATAAATCTACTGTCTTTCGAAAGAATTTGTGTTAATTTCTCATCTCTTTTTCATTAGTATTTCATCAAACAGGAATTTTTAACTCTATATCACATATATTGCCTAGTTTTTGTGAAAAAGTAGATTTTGTATAGTTTTTAATGCAGCGGCAGCTGATCTATCTTTTGTACGTTGCGTGGCTGTAGCGTCGCGGCAACAGCCTTTTCGGAACCTACACGGGGCGGTAGCGCCGCGGCAGATTGTTACCCGCGATGGACATGTATGGTTTGGAAGATACCAAAAAGTGTGCATAAAAGCAAATTAACATAGATCACGTTATCTGTCCAAGTCGTAAATACCGGATCATGTTTAAAGGTTAACCACCGGTTTTCTTACGGCTTTTATTACGTGGGTTGCATTACTATTGTGTTTTGCTAGAATTTTTGTGAAGTCAACTTTCTTTAACGGAGTATGCAAAATAAATAATAAATAAAAGCAAGGTCTCTATCAAAATTACCACAGGATGAAATTGCATGGAGAGATATACAACTTTAGCCGCTCATCAGATGAGAATGCTTTGATTTGATCGATTATCGAGCATATCTCTTCATCGTGTGCTATCTGAGTCTTCGACAATTTCGATAAGGTACGGTAGATATCTTTTTTCTGTTGGAAGGCAACCATAAACACGTTCTTTCTTATCTTCTAACAAAATCCAGCACAGCCTTTGAAACATACTAAGGGGATCTATCAGAAGATTGTTACTTGCTTTGAAGAAACGGGGTGGCAGCCATTGAAACAGTGCTACACGTTTTCACTGTTGACTAGAAAGTTTCTTTTAAATTGTGATCCACAACATCATATAGGACGAATAAATAAATACTTTAAAACAGAGATTCAATATAACATATCTTTGCTCAGTTTAGAAAGTACTGACGTGCTGAGAGCACAGTTATCTGCTCTTCAACATAATATTGACTTAGTCATTTTTTGACAATGAGAAAAAATACATTGGATTGCAGACAAGTTACATTTCATAATTGCTTCGCTTATCAAAATTTGTGTGCGTAAGCATGCAGCCGTCATCCTGGTGTCGCTTGTGCAAATAAATTTCGTTGTAGTTTGTCAAAGTGAATGTGAAACGAGAAAAATTCGATGATTACTTTTACAAGTATCACCCTTTTAACTTTGAAATCTACAAACAACACTCAAAGATAATATTGATATGAGATGGGCTCGATAGATCTGAGCTTCTAGGATAGGAAAGTGAATCTTTTTAACACTCAAGAATCTGAAGCATTGAGGGCATGGGTGACCGTGCAGAAAGGTCTGGCTATTTTTGAATGTCTCGGTGAAACCAGAATGGGTGTCCACAAGAACATTCATCCCTAGCTGCGTTCCTAGTCACAGCTACAATCGTAACAACAGCAGTATACAAACGAATATCCACACCCAATTGTGAAGCATTTATTGAATTAGCTTTTCAATTGGCTTACTGTTTAGATAGGTTTTCAATCGGTTCACCATTGTCAAAAAGATTGCGATGTTCAAATAATAATTCTGAGAACCAATTCTATTTGTACCCACGAGTATGGTGAAATCAAATTAATAAGTAGTACAAAAAAGAAAGTTGTTAATTCCTATTGCTTTTTGAATGCTTAAAATAGTTTTTAATACGCTATTTTGAAGAAACTCTTATTTTAGTATCAACCGATTGGTTGAAAGTAACTAATAAGATAATAATAGTTTGAATCTTTCTCGAACGAATATCAAGTTTATTTTGAAAACGAGCATTCTATTATTTCACTGAACTCCAACACATCATAATCCTTTAGTAAAGCAAAACAGAACTCGTTTGAGATATCTTACTAAGTTATTTTTCAAACGAATTAGATGAGATTCACTGGTCTCCTCTTCGAACGACACCCAGTGAAAAATCGTCTTTCTTCTCGATACTTTTATTCGGCAACATTTTTCAACTTTCAAGCATGAAATATTGAAATGAAAGGTTATAATGTCGGTCTCTCGCTCAATTAAATCCAAGCGAAATTTTTTTCCATAATCGATATTCGTGATCATGATGTTACCTAAACCATATAAAGATATTTCTAGGAAGAATCTTTTTGTTTCAATGTATGCTTTGAATCGATCTAAAATTTAGGAGAATTTAGAATCCGAGATTGAACTACTTTTATGTGCTGAATCAAAGAAATTTAGCCATTAAATTCAACCTTTTCGTCTAGATGAGTGCAACTTTTGAGTTTTCTCGAGTAATCTAAATAACCAGTGACTCTTGTGTAAAAAAAAGCAAATTTTATGGGGAAGAAAATTTCATGACTACTCTGACTCGTATTTAGTGAATCAGTGACTATTAACCTCGCTCAAGTAACAATGTCTCATTCTAGTTCAACAAACACAATCCTGATCTGGCATAAATTGAGAGATTTGATTGCGTGCTAATGTTCGATGTGTCTTGGGCCCGATGTTCGATTGGATCAACGACAGATTTTAGATTAGTCGAGAATAATATAAGATTGCTCAGAATTGAAGTTTGCCTTTCGACATGTAGGTATCTTTCACTCAACGCATGCAGCATGGATGTAAATCGAAAACAAAGTAGTCCCCTGAAAAGCTATTATACAAAAATTTGGTCTTTTGTAAATCATTTCCAAAAAAACCTGCTCATAAACAAACTTGGCTGGAAAATTTTATTGCTTCATGTAAGTAGAAAAAACAAGGAAATATTCATAGAAGCTATCTCGATGTCCAACAGCACATGAAACCTTCACTTTTATGATCTGATGTGTCCTTTATCTGGCTATACACACTGCCCTCTGTTATTTGAACTATCTAAATGGTGCATTTCGTTCACCATTCATATTCTATTCATTTTATACTTCAGTAAAAAAAATCTCTCTTCCTAACATTGAAAAAGAAAGAATGATAATCTCTGCAAACAATCGTTGTATCATTCAACGTTTCATTACTGTTTCTCTATCTACATTTAACTATTCAAGTACATCAGTTAGTAAGATCAAGATACCATCGTACAATTCTGAATCCACTTATCATCTAATCAAATTCTTCAATAATCATGGTGATTATAAACGTGCATTTCAATTGTTTGATACACTTGTTCAAAGAAACAATATTACTACTACATCATTATTAACGATTCTTGATACATGTGCTCGATCGAATCATCTAGAACGTGGCCGTCAACTTGAAACTCTAATTAATCAATCAAGTAAATGGAAAGATGACATACGTCTTCAAACGTCATTAATTAAAATGTACATGAAATGCTCGATGATTGATCAAGGTAAAACATCGAAATTTTAATTTCGACAGATGAAACCAATGTCAATTATTGGTATCCTTTAGCCGAACGAATTTTTGAAAGACTTCGTCAACTACCTGATTGTGATGTTGTTGTTTATAATACTATGCTCGTAAGTGTTATTCCTACGGTTCATATATATGTAGATGATTGAATCGTTGTTTTTCCTTTACGATAAGATTTTAGATGTACTCAATGGATGTTTTATTTCAAACGATCTCTTTAATTTGTCTACTGTCATACAAAATTTTTAGTTAATATCACCAACGGATTAGGAAAAAAAATACATTAACGAGATAGTTAAATATTCTTCCCATCTGCAAAGCAAAAGAATTTTTTGTAATATGAAAACGAAAGAAAGAAGGAGCAAGAGTTAATGGAAAAGGATCCGATTCTCTGTTTCCATATGTAACTTCCTGCACTGATTGAAAAGCAAGAGTAAACGATTACAATTTCATTTTCGACTGAAATTTATATTCATTAACAGATGACTCCTTATTTCTTTTTATAAAGTAACAAAAACTAGATTCCCCCCCCCCCCAAAAAAAAAACGTTATCGTGCTAACTTTATAGAGTATTGGTTTTAGAAATAGTCTACTTCCATTGCTTCAGCTCAACTTTTCAGAGTAGATACAAAGTGTAACTATATTTTTCTTTGAATAGTAATAATTTCAGATTTTCATGCATTACTATTTAGAAAAAATTCACATGATAGAATAAAGTATTCTGCAACGATCTTTCGTTCAATCGAGTTCATTCGCAAATGTTCTTTTAAGATCTTTCGCAGAGATCCTAATTATTTGGTATCCGAATCATTTCAACTAGTAGTAATATGAATTTTATTAAAGAAGAACTCTATTGGTGTTTTAATGTTCAGTTTTGTGCCAGAGAATTTTTTTCCTTTTTACACATGAATAGAGGATTACCGATTATCAGTAAAATCCGTTTGTCGTCAAATCGAAGCGTGTTACCTGCGAACTTCGATCGTTCTAAATACGTAATAGACGATAACTGACTAGAAAACAATGTCGTTGACATTTTTTGATATAAATCAGTAAATAAACGTTTTCAGTCAATACGTACACTCGAAAATGTTATCATTTTAAAAGTATTAATGTTTTTTTTAATTAAGTTCGTAGAAATTTATGAACGACTATGAAGCTCTGAAAAATACTTCGTATAATTCTTGCCTATTCAATCCATATCCTTGTTTCATCAGTCCCAAGTATTTCATTAATCTATTCAACCCGCTGTTGTCATTTACTATTAAGTTGCTGTGTGTTATAATCGTTTCTGGATGTTTTTTTAAATTTATACTGCTGTATTTTATAGACAAGCAGAACTCTATCCGTTCAGATGTCAAATAGACGATTGTCCTATTGATTAACACCGACGATAGAATGCTTTTGCTGAATGAAAAACTATATATGCACAACATGTATGTTAATATTCATTAGAATCTATACAGTTGTAGAATAGTCGAAGCGTTGATATGATTGACGTACAATTTCTTTTTCCTTTGAAAAAATCTCCATCAATCTTCATCGTCTTTCTAGAAGAGCTACTGGGACCTGACTGAGAGGCTATGTGCAGAAGGACTTCAATATGGACTTACACTGAGTATTGTTTTCAAAAAAAAACCATTATAAATATGTATTAAGATTGACTTGTATTCATGACTTTATTTTTTAGAAAGGTTATCTTGAAAATCATAAAGCAGAATGCTGTTTTCAATGTGTTGAAAAAATGCGTCCGAAAATTTCACCTGATAATATAACATATATTCTTTTACTGAATGGTAAAACACTTTAAGACAATGCGTTTAAATCACCTCGTTGTATTTAGCTTGTACTGTTTTACGCGATGAAAAGCGTGGTGAAGTTGTACATAATGAATTATTATCTTCGTTAAATATTCAACATGTTCATTTACAAAATGCATTAATTGATTTCTATGGTAAAATACATCGATTGAATATGGCAGAACAAATATTTAATGATATGAATTTACGTGAAACAAGTACATATAATACATTGATGAAAGCATATCTTGTTAATAATATGCCACTGAAAGTATTAGAACTATTCGACGAAATGAAACAATCAGATGTGACTACCATCGGACCTTTAGGTTTTAAACCTGATTTAGTTACATTTATGGCTGTATGTGATGCATGTGAAAAACTCGGATTACTAAATAGTCCAAATAGTTCATATGAAAACTATGATTGGAAACGAATTTTTTCAAGAATTCCAACGACAACTGAATAAAAAACATATAAAGATGTATTTTCTTCGACTTCGTATGATCGTCTTCATGGATCAAGTTCTATCCTAAAAGTTGAAAATGCTCGGGAAACCGAAATCTTATCTTAATGTAGTTGATTCCGGTTCATGGATGTGATAACCAGACTAACAGACGTGTTACTTGTGAGATAAGTTAAATTTTATTTTATAGATCCCGTCCAGAGTCGAAGATGAGGACGATCGTTCTTATCTACCAGTGTTTATTATCATTCTGATGAGTTTTTAACAATATGTCATGCCCTTTCTCTCTCTCTCTCTCACTTTCAAGTAATCTGTATAATCATCACTCGAGCTAGAGATTTGTGCAAAAGAAACATACCTTGAATATTCGATGTTTTATGATCTTTCATTTTTGAATTACTATGTCAAAAATTGCTGATCTTCGCCGAAGCGAATTTAGTTCTCCATGGTTTTATCGTAGGATTCGATGCTGTTCGAAAGACAAATTATTGATTTCATTTATGATTATGGGTATTTTTGAGTGCTATTACATAAAAATGTGCGTGTAGTGTATGTGTCAATCAATAGAAGAAAACAAGGAGAATGTATTTGAGCAAATAGACATTGAAGAGTGCATGTATGATTATGGGTGGAGAGAAGTAGCTCGTATCCGATAAAGGTCTCCGATAAAATCAAATGTGTTTTTTAAGTCGAATAAGAATATATTTTTCAACATTTCGATAAATATATTGTCAACGATAATGGTGATATCACAGTTGAAAACTATTTCATTGCGAAGAATTTTATTTGGTATATGGTAAAAGAAGGCGAAAATGTTCGTTTTTATTAGGAATCCTCAAATTGTTTTGAATTTATTTTCTTCTGTTTTAAAAGAATAAGTCTTTGAGAGAAGAAAAAGCTATTGAAAGGTAAGTTGGTTTATAAATGAAAATATATTCAGCCAAACTCATGCATTGATTGAATACTGTATTTTGCTTTTGAATTTAAGCATATAGCCAATGATTGTTCTATTATTTTTCAGATGACGACTACTAAAACATCGACTGATCTATCAGAAAATCAGGTAAAACAAAACTTCAATACGATCTTAAATCATAGCCAACTCGATTATACTTACAATCGAGTAGGAAGCTAGTTAAGCAGTGTTCGCACTATGGTATTTACAAATTATGATATTAACGGAATGTAAAAGTAACATCCAATTACTCAGAAGTTTATCATAATCGGTTAGCGTTTTTCACTTAAGATAGCATGCAGAGCCATTAATTGTATCTTGAACTTCCGTATTCGATCATGTAAGACCGAATATTGATGACTTAAATAGTTTTCATATCGTAGAAGCAGTCCTATAGAATATTATCTTATTTTGTTAGAGTGCGACACGAACGCAAATGTAGAAAAGTCTTAATATCTATTTAGAATATCTGTTCAATATTATGAGGTGACAATTTTCTCAAGGCTATTAGACTAGTGGCGAGTGAAAAACTCGTGCAACATATTAATGAGGCTTCTATGGTGATCTTTGAGTATCCAGTGTTCGTTCACTTGCATTAAAGATTCTTTGATTTGTTGTCCTAATAACTGTATTAGATTATTAAGCAGATGCAAAATATAACAGTTTTATTAGCAATACTGTAACGTATTGATGTCGTTTAATTTTGAGTACTACGTGCATACGACAAATTGAATTCATATTTGAGTTTAGACATCGTACAGAGATATGTTACAATACTCTAAAGCCGTACCATGTAATAAACCTTTTAAACTCGATTTGAATAATTTATTTATTTTGTTTAGAAATAGAAATTAGATTTAAGTTACATGTAAAAATTGTGGATATTACCTCTGTGTCCGTCTTGTAATAGTCATTTTCTTATAATGTTATCGTAGATGTAAGTCTTAGAAAAAAGAATTAGTTCTAAAAGTTATATGTTTTCGATGGCGTCAGACCCCATAGAAGATGATCTATCTAGTAGGAGAAGTATCTAGTAAATACGATAACAATTCCATTTTGTTCTATAGACAAAGCGAGATCGATCTACATGACTACTTTCCATTAGAAGTGAATAGAAAAAAGCGAACTTCTAAATATAATTGTTACCAGTAGAAATGTAAAAGAGTGATGGACTCGTTTTGATGCTCGACACATTGTCTGATTTATTTGACGAAAAGCGATATAACTTAAAAGTTATGCACGGAATTTCATGTACTATTTTCCTATCACATCTTAAGTAAAATCAAAGATCTGATATATTTATTAGTGTCTTCAATGATAATATTATATATTTTTATCTATATGAATAAATTATACATTTAAGAGTCCATCAACTCGACTATTTTACGATCCGAATTCTTTATCAAGCTTTAATGGATATCGTATTGTTCATACTCATTTCGATTTAAATGTTAATTTTGACTCAAATATTCTTTTTGGTTATGTTCAACTCGATGTTAAACCGTTAAGTAATGAATCATGTGATTGTTCATCAACAATCACAACTGAAAATAAAGAAATTCCGAATAATCATGGAAATCAACTAGTTCTTGATTCACGTCATTTAAATATTAAAAAAGTTTTATCAAAATCCAATGACACAGAAAAAGTACTCCCATTTCAAGTTGATACCGAACATGAATCGTTAACTATTGACATGAATGATGCATCCAAAGATTCAATTAAATCAATTATCATTCATTATTCAACATCGAATACAAAATGTACAGCATTACAATGGCTGACCAAAGAACAAACTGCTGACAGGCAACATCCATATATGTTCAGTCAATGTCAAGCTATACATGCACGTTCACTATATCCATGTCAAGATACACCGGGCGTTAAAAGTACATTTACAGCAAAAGTCAAGTGTCCGAAACCGTTGACTGTAGTAAGTAGAACAATATAAATTTAATTATGAATATTTCACGTAAATTTCGTTATAGTTAATGAGTGGTTTACAAACAAAACATGATGAAGATACAAATACATTTTATTTTGAACAAAAACAAGCTATACCTTCTTATTTAGTTGCAATTGCTGTGGGACAACTAGTTTCATATGATTTAAGTCCTCGTATCCGGGTTTGGACTGAGCCGAGTATGATAAAACAATGTCAATATGAATTCGCAGATGCAGAACAATTTTTAACAATGGCAGAACAACTTCTTGGACCTTATCAATGGAGCAGATACGATTTCCTTGTTTTACCACCTTCTTTTCCTTGTAAGTTATATTATGCATTGTCTTTTATTATGAATCATTCATCACTGATCAATGAAAATTAAATGAGTCTGATTCCTAGGTCGATACTATCGATCATCATAAACCAGACAGAAAACGACACTAGTCAATCGAACAATTTTGAAAATTGATAGATCTTGAAAACACTGTTTCAGATAGGAAATTCTAGACGCAGCTTTATACAACATGATCTGACATGAATGTTGAAATATATCAGAGTACTAAACTCCCGAAACTTGTTTTGATACAAATGTATTGGCTCTATTTATATGTATATGTATTACTAATATCTCGTAAATCTCTTTGTTTTTCGTCTCACCTTACTCTCTACGTTCTTGTTTTATTCCTTTATCGCAGTCATAAGAACTTGAATATTATGGTGACCTGATCAATTTGATTCCGTATTGAAAAATTCATACACGATAGCACCAAAAGCCAAAAATAAAAAGACTCGACATCAATCACGTTCCTACTTCATTTTCTTCTATCGACAGGAGAAATTGATTTTATAGACAGTAGACAAATCTAATTTAGATTCTCTTTACTTCACAGTTTGATATACTAGCGAAAACTTTCTATTGGTAATAGCTGAATTCCATGTGGATGTCATACATGAGAAATACCGCATTTCGATTAATGCAGTAAAGTTTCTTAGAGTTCTTAAAAACTGAAAATAATTTTGATCGAGAGATTGTAGTGGAACAAACTTTCAGTATTTCACCTCGAGGAACATAATTTTAGACGTATGTCAGCATTTGATTAGTAATGGATTTTGTATTGAGTGTCATATTTGAATTTGTCAGACATTGCAACGGTAGTTAATCTAACGATTATTTCATTGTAGTTTTAGTTTTTAAAATTTAAACATTTTTGGATGACGAAAACTATTTCTGGTTTCTATCAATACTGTAACGATTTAGTAGAATCAATCTGCATACATTATTATAAAAATTTTAATGATGCTTCAATTAATTTTAGACAATTCTTGTTATTCATTAAATTTTTAATATCCTGTGTTGGGTAAACAGCCTTTCCCAGGACGGTCATTGCTACCATCGGAAACAGCGTCTTGAACGGCCCTAAGCAACAATAAAGTGGTGAATTGTTTCCTTGATTATCGTCGAATTTCGCCATAATTTATCATACTGTTTTACGAGCCGTTTTCATCGCTAGAAAACTGCTGTCGTTTTTCACAGGAATCATGTTTGCTTTCTCCTATGAGGGATTACAGCGCCATTTTTAGACGGTCTACATTGTTTTTACGCCGTTCACGGCGCCGTTACCTTCAATCTGGGTTCCTCTTCCTCGATGTAATTTTCAGTTTACACTTGGAAAGAAGATTTTCCAAAGCGGAACTTTGAAACCACTTACACTATTTTTTTTGAATACATGAATACCATATCTTTTCTATGCTGCAAATTTGGTTGTACCACCGTGAGATACATGTTTTACTATAGTAGAGTTATTAAAAATTAGACGGCATCTACAGAACCATAGAAAGACTGTCCGTGATTCTAGCATTGAACTATTACATACTTATTTCTTGTTTCCGAAATACTCGTTTTCAATCACTATCATGAACTAATGAATGTGTTCGTCCTTTTTAAATTCACATGCAAATATACTGACCATGAAATTCTACAGATGCACTGAACAAATTTTTCTGTTTGTAACGATACCTAGTTTCTTCTTTCCTTTTGGAATTCTTCCAAGATCAGTCGATCACTACTTAAATTATGATTATATCGAGTTCAAGCAATTTTTAATGTACTTGTAATAATGAAGATTTAATTGAGTTACTCTGGAGTTTACATCATGGAGCGTAACGATGGTTTTAATGAATGATCGTCAGAGACAAGTTAAGAACGGATGTGTCGATATTGACTAAAACAATATTTTTAGACTCGATTAAGTATTCATCGTCTTACTCTGGCAAACTCAATCTATCAGAAAATGATCCTAAACTTTTAGAAATATGTTTTAAACTAAATTTTACGAAGACATTTTTATTCAGATGGCGGCATGGAAAATCCGTGTATGAATTTTCTTACTCCAACATTACTCGCTGGTGATCGTTCATTGATAAGTACAATTGTTCATGAGATGACACATTCTTGGACAGGTTGATCATTTATTTACAAGTCGTTGATCTTATCGAACACAACGATTGATTTACTTTTCTAGGAAATTTAGTTACCAATGAAAATTGGGAACATTTCTGGTTGAATGAAGGCTTTACATCTTTTATTGAAGCAAAAATACTTGGAAATTTAGAAAAAACGAATGGAAAAGAAGCTCGTAGATTTCATGCTGCTCAACAATGGCAAGATTTAAAAACTTCTATTGATACATGGGGACCAACACATCCATATACTTGTCTTGTTTATCGTTTGAATAATGTTGATCCTGATGATGCCTACAGTTCAGGTAGATTTCAAATTTCATTGAAGAACAATAAATGATTTCATTTCATGTGTTATGTATGTTTTTTTTAGTTCAATATTATAAAGGTGCTGCATTTCTTTGGCATTTGGAACAAAACATTGTTGGTTCTGAATCTGACTTCGATGAATTTCTTCGTTCATACATAATCAAATTCGGACGAAAAATTTTAAATACTGATGATTTCATTCAATATTTTGAATCCTATTTCCCTAAAGCACCATCTGTAGATTGGCAATCATGGCTTTATACTCCGGGTATGCCTCCAATTACGATTGATTTTTCTACACAACTCGAAAAGCAATGTCGTGAATTAGCTAGTCAACAATCATCTATTACTAAAGATGAAATGAATGTGTTGAATGCAAAACAAGTTGCCTATTTATTAAATCTTCTTCTTAATCAACAATCAACAATAACTTATGATTATGTGAAACAACTTGATATCAATTGTGAAATGTCAAAATATTCGAATTGTGAAATTCGTTTTCGTTGGTATCAATTATGCATACGTGTGAAATATGAAAAGTATCTAGATGACATATTTAAATTTCTTGAAATAATCGGTCGAATGAAATTTGTTAAACCGTTATATACAGAATTTAAATCATCATGGCCAGAAATGATGCCAAGAGTACAAAGATTCTTTGATGAACATAAAAAATATATGAACCCAATTACTGTCAAGCAAATCGAAATTCGACTCATTAGTCAAAACTAATTGATTGCAACGAAGAGAAACAAAACAAAAGATTCGTTTTCGCTTTTTTATTATCATATTTAATAAACTTAAAGAAAATAAAAATTATTCGAATGTATTCCATATGCGTACTTGCATAAATCTTTTTGTTTCGTTTCGGTGGCGTCTCCAACGAGACAAGACTATGTACTATTCTATTGCTTTTGTATTGCACCTATGCGCCTACTAGAATTTCAAATAAGTTGTACATACTCCGAAAAACATTGTGGATTGCTAACTTTACGCTGCAAAACTTCTTACCACGAGCAATATTTCTATTGATCATCGCCATGAGCTTCCTCGGCCACAGTGGAGAAATGGCCAGCTTGGTTAAATCTTGTGTACCATAACTTTGCAGTCGTTTGATTTGTGGATTTTCTGAGACGAGAGGATAAAACCTGCCTTTGCATCTGAATGCGTTCTACAATAGTTTCTCGAAGATTAAAAGTGTAATTGGCTGTAGATGGATTTAACCATGGTTGCAAGTATCTATTTCATGCTTTCTAATCTTACGATCAGACCAAACCATCCACGGACTTAACTGTCACGGAAAGCGTCTCTTACATTAGGAGTGATTTTTGTAGCATCTAAAACAATGCGAGTGGCATATTCTCTGTATATTATATTAAATATTGAGGCTAAATTTTGAAAAAAAATTCAAATTTGAATGCTGCATATGGTCTCTCACAACTGTAATACCTGTAGTGTATGCTGAATGTCAAAAGTATTAGTCAACTATTGATGGAAGACTGACATATGAACAGGCACACCTGTCACGAAATTGCCGTTTCTATTGCCTAATGTCATATTGAGGAAAAAGATATTTGCGATTGTAAAAAGTAATAAAAGTGCGTTTGAACTCTCAATTTTGATTGCTAGACAACCTTATCAGACAGTAGAGATCCAACATAATCAAGTAGATTGATTAAATTAGATGGAATGTCTGTGCCATATTTTCTTCTAAATTTTCAATAAAAACTTAACTTTTTGAGCAAACAGTATAGCTATCAACATATTTTACGGATAACCTTTGCTCTAGAGGATGAAAATATAATGCTTGATTTATTTGCATTAGCAAAATTATGATTACTTACTTATTGTGATTCGATGAATCATTGTTAAAATTTGAAATGAAACATTCATAAACTCGTATATCCTTGAGTCGTATTTAGGATATTGTCATGTAGACAAACTTAATATTTCTTCCTCAGCAGGCTCATCAAATTCATTTAATATGTATTTAATTGTTAACCAGTGTTTCTAAACTCCAAGATTTACTGTTTCGTCGTATCTCAACGATTGTATATTCCATCAAATCGATGAATTTTTAGTTCAATCATGTTATTTGGATGGCTGTAAACGTTTTGCTCTCTGATTAGGATGAGTATTTATTGTTATTCAATTATTATTCTAATATGGGAATGAATGAAAAACAAATTATAGTGAGAACACTAGGCATAAAGAAGATGAACTTGTTTAGAACTTCGTTAGAAATCGACTTAAGATAGATGTGATCATTAGCTTTTTTGTCGTTATCTACCATCTGACATGACCCTTTACGTATGAAAAGCAGTACCAGTTTAGTGTACGTGTTTTATGTCATACTGAAAATATTGTTGAGTCATCACAAGTTTTAGATGCTTTTATGTGAAAATAAAATGAATCGTTTTATTCAAACTAAAATTGATCACTTGAATATGCATTTCATGAAGAAAATAGAAAATCCACACAAGTGTGTCTACCGTTTCAATGCAACGGTTGTGTAATCAATTGAAAAACATGTTGTTGTTTTTGTTGATCACGAATTTCATTTGAATGCTGGAGAGTGGCACGCTGTTCACATTGCTCACAGAATATTAATGAAGCACAATGAATACAATCGAATCGAATTCCTTGAACCTCATTTCCACAAGCATCGCACCTAAATAAATGAAAAACTTTTAACAGTCAATAGTTTATATATTGACATACAACTTACTGTGCTCCTTCATGTATGACAAGTTTTTGTTGTTCAGGAGGAGGTAAATCATTTCTAACTTGTTCTGCACCTGTATTAGCCATGGGTTCATATGGAAGAGCTTGAGACCAGTTAAAATTTGTACCGCACCCAGACTGTTTGTCGCCCCCATGATAGTTTTGACCACATATCATACTATCGCATCCACCTAGATGTTGCACAACTCGTCGACAATGCGGACAAAGACGACAGTTTTGAACTTTATAATTTTCATCAGCCAGTAATTCATTGTACCGTTGAGCAAGTTCTTGATTTCGTTCGATATTAGCTGCTTTTTGTCTTTCGTAATCCTCCAGTTGTGCCTTAAAATTATCATCTTGTTGTGCTCGAGATCGCCAATAGTTACCACGCTCTTTGGCATACAAATTTATTGATGTAAGTGGAAAAACAATATAAAATGATTTGCCTACCCGTATCACACCAAAAGAACCATCGCTGTGTAATTTCTGGAATTTGTTGACATGTTGTTCGAAAATGATACTGTTGACTACAAAGTGAGCAGAACTCATAATGACACATGGGACATTCCACTTGAAATCTGTCATTGGGATTCTTCGCCTCAGCTACCCATGTACATGTTTGCTGGGGACACCGAATCACCCCTTGAGTACCACCAACATAAGCATTGAATGTTTTTTGGATTTGATAATTTAAAAATTCGTCCTTTCGTTGAATTGGTACTCGTAATTGCCTAAGCTCTCCTTCTTGCAATTCATAAGCGCATATTCCACATGTTAGTATTTCGTTACTATTCATTTTCGTTGTACACGATTGTTCAAAGCATCCATAGCAAAGTTTATGATTTTCTTGACAATCAAAAACGAATATGTCATCATACACAAAGGTATCCATGCAAACTCCACACTCAAAAGTCGGAACATCGAACGGAAAAGCACCATCTAAATAGTAAAACAAGAAACTAATGCTGAAAATCGAAATATCGATCGAAGTTTACCTAATACAGCCAGTGTGTCAACAATTGAATGTGGATCAAGTGTCAAATGAGATTTCTTTCTATGATTAATAAAAACACGCATCTGCTGCACTGTCGATAAATATTTCGTTCGAGGCAAGACGAAATCTATTAATGCTTGTAACTGCGTTGAGGAAGAAGAACTGCGACATTGACGAGAATGATCATTCAATCGATGAATATTATATAAACAGTGGCAATATTCGCATGGTATTGAATCATTCATAGTACACGAAAACACATGCTTTTGAAAATCGTCCATAACATTAAAAGTCACATAGAAAAAACACACAGGACACTGAGGGCGTTGTGTTGTTTTCACTAACTCTTGTAAACGAGCGATTTTATTTGCATCCAAGGGCATACAAGCTACATCGTATCGAGAAAGCTCATAATCACACAAAGTTGAATGACAAACCGGAGCACTCTTAGATTGCATGAATTCGTTCATAGATCGTTCGAGACATTTAATACAATACATATGACCCGATCGACAAGGGAAACTGTGACCTGACTTCTTCCCACTATCTACTGACGCGGAACTAAAACGACAAAACTGGGAGACTTCAGCCAAAAAACAAATCCTCTTACCAAGCGAAACAAGATGAGTTCTTTGCTGATTCAATTATTCTAGACCTGCTATTTCCTGAAGATTTCGTAAGGCATGCATCCACATGAACGACCAACTCAGACTTCGGGATTTCTTTCAAACATATTATGCAAGCTTCTGTTTCTTTTATTTTTGTAGGTTTTACTACCGATGTTCTACCGCATCCATTAACATGATTACCATACTCGTCGGCATCAATAAGCTTATAGCATCTTTGGCATTGTTTTGTTCGCTGGGTTGTCGAAGGTTGCAATCTTCCCTTTGAACCACACGTGTCGATATGATAGGCGTACTTGTTTTCGTCAATCCACTGGTTGCACAACATGCATTGTTTAGTTTTCTTTGGCATGGGAGTTTCCGAACCACACGCGTCGATATGATAGGCGTACTTGCTTTCGTCAATCCACTGGTT